>SJYX01017753.1:110460-158940 GCA_006410675.1 Oreotragus oreotragus
AAAAAAAAAAAAAAAAACCTGTGTCAAACCATTGTGTGAAAACAAGGAGAAAGTATGTGCTTCTCTCACAGAGTAGAATGTAAATAGTTGGCTGCAATGCTGGTCCTGAGAGGTGGAGTCCAAGCCCCTCATCGGCTGAGCACCTTCCTGAGCTTTGGGAAGCTTCTTTAGAAGTGTGGTGCCAGCTCTTCATGATCTCACATCCTGCTGGAGGTGGGAGACACATGATTTAGAAAGCTTAATGCTGGGCTCTCTTGTGCTGATAATTTCCTCAGACCTCTAACTTGACCATAAATGTGAAGAGTTTAATGTGCTATCATCTTTTTAATTTTATTCATCTTACCCAAGCACACTCCTTTGTAAATTTGTGAACAAGTCTGCCCTCAGATAAACATACAGAATATGTTATACATAGAGATGGATTTCCACCTTTGAAATATAACCCTTAATGTACTCAGATTGTCATCAATCTCTTCCTATGTGCATTGTTTTTGCCATATGGGTCACATAAAGATACAAAAGACAATTCTTAAATTACAACCAATTGATGTAATTTGTATTGTTTTTCAGCCTTTGTGCTTGAAATCTCCCCGTTTTAATTCTGAAAGGGGGTTTTTCCACTTGACTACAGATTTCTTCAATAGACGAGAAGGAATTACTTCTCCTTGTCGCTGTCCATCTCTGTGCCCCACCCAGCAAGCACAGCTTTTGAAAGAAACAGATGACAAATACTTCACTTAGCTAAATGTAATTCTCCTAACATTCTTTTCTGACATATGCTTGTCTATGATAGTAATTATCCACAGAAAACCACTGTCCTGAACCATCAGCAAATATTAGTTATATTTTATAATTTTCACCTATATAGTAAAGATCCATAAGAGAAAAGAATATATATACATGGTCCCTTTCTCAAATGGAAAGAGATTTTTAAAAAAATCTAAGTTGATAGCAAACATATCAGACCTCTAACAGAAGCAAGAGAGGCTAGTATAGAGCAGACCACTCCAAAAAGAAATAAAAAAGTGCTAAATGAATGTTACATTAAAAGAGTAAAGATATATGGGAATTCCTGGATGGTCCAGTGGTTAGGATTCTGCACTTCCACTGCAGGGGGCACAGACAGGATACTTGGTCTGGTCTGGGATCTATCCCATGTGGTGCAGCAAAAAAAAAAAAAATTTATTAAAATCATTTCCATTGGGAAGCACCAGTGATTAGTTTTAGGCCCTTTTAAGAAAGAAATAGTATTTGTGGCTTCATTTATATGTCAGAAGAACAAAGGGATCAAAACCAGAAAGAGTTTCTGGTCTTAATCTTATTTTTAAGATATTAAGCTGACTCAGATTTTTTTCATTTTTGCTATGAAATCAATTCTTATACTAAGCTTTGTGTGTGCCCAGCTGTGTCTGACTCTTTGTGACCCCACGGACTGTAGCCTGCCAGGTTCCACTGCCCATGGAATTTTCCAGGCAATTATATATTGAGTGGAGGGCCATTTCCTTCTTCAGGGGATCTTCCTGACCCAGGGATTGAACCCAAGTCTCCTGCAGCTCCTGCTGCTGCTAAGTCGCTTCAGTTGTGTCCGACTCTGTGCGACCCCGTAGACAGGCAGCCTACCAGGCTCCCCAAACACTGGGATTCTCCAGGCAAGATCACTGGAGTGGGTTGCCATGTCCTTCTCCAATGCATGAAAGTGAAGAGTGAAAGTGAAGTTGCTCAGTCGTGGCCGACTCTAAGCGACCCCATGGACTGCAGCCTATCAGGCTCCTCCACCCATGGGATTTTCCAGGCAAGAGTACTAGAGTGGGTCGCCATTGCCTTCTCCAGCAGCTCCTGCACTGGCAGGCAGATTCACAGATTCTTTATCACTAGCACCACCTGGGAAGCCCAAACTGATACTTAGCTTAAGTATAGATTATTAAAGTACAAATATGTATATTGTTTAACCCAGAGATTATTTTCATAGATGAAGCTTAATTTGATTTCTTCTTTTCTAATTAATTTTTATTGAAGTACAGTTGATGTACCATGTTAATTCTGCTATACAATAAAATGATTCAGTTATACAAATATAAACATTCTTTTTTCTTTTCCATTATGGTTTATCATAGGATATTGCATTTAGTTCCCTGTGCTATACAGTGGGACCTAGTATAGCACTGAAAAGAAGAGAGGCGAAAAGCAAAGGAGAAAAGAAAAGATATAAGCATCTGAATGCAGAGTTCCAAAGAATAGCAAAAAGAGATAAGAAAGCCTTCTTCAGCAATCAATGCAAAGAGATAGAGGAAAACAACAGAATGGGAAAGACTAGAGATCTCTTCAAGAGAATTGGAGATAACAAGGGAACATTTCATGCAAAGATGGGCTCGATAAAGGATAGAAATGGTATGGACCTAACAGAAGCAGAAGATATTAAGAAGAGGTGGCAAGAATACACAGAAGAACTGTACAGGAAAGATCTTCACGACCCAGATATTCATGAGGATGTGATCACTAATCTAGAGCCAGACATCTTGGAATGTGAAGTCAAGTGGGCCTTAGAAAGCATCACTAAGAACAAAGCTAGTGCAGGTGATGGAATTCCAGTTGAGCTGTTTCAAATCCTGAAAGATGATGCTGTGAAAGTGCTGCACTCAATATGCCAGCAAATTTGGAAAACTCAGCAGTGGCCACAGGACTGGAAAAGGTCAGTTTTCATTCCAATTCCAAAGAAAGGCAATGCCAAAGAATGCTCAAACTACCACACAATTGCACTCATCTCACATGCTAGAAAGTAATGCTCAAAATTCTCCAAGCCAGGCTTCAGCAATATGTGAACCGTGAACTCCCTGATGTTCAAGCTGGTTTTAGAACAGGCAGAGGAACCAGAGATCAAATTGCCAACATCCGCTGGATCATGGAAAAAGCAAGAGAGTTCCAGAAAAACATCTATTTCTGCTTTATTGACTATGCCAAAGCCTTTGACTGTGTGGATCACAAGAAACTGTGGAAAATTCTGAAAGAGATGGGAATACCAGACCACCTAACCTGCCTCTTGAGAAATCTGTATGCAGGTCAGGAAGCAACAGTTAGAACTGGACATGGAACAACAGACTGGTTCCAAATAGGAAAAGGAGTACGTCAAGGCTGTATATTGTCTCCCTGCTTATTTAACTTATATGCAGAGTACATCATGAGAAACGCTGGACTGGAAGAAACACAAGCTGGAATCAAGATTGCCGGGAGAAATATCAATAACCTCAGATATGCTGATGACACCACCCTTATGGCAGAAAGTGAGGAGGAGCTAAAAAGCCTCTTGATGAAAGTGAAGGAGGAGAGCGAAAAAGTTGGCTTAAAGCTCAACATTCAGAAAACGAAGATCATGGCATCCGGTCCCATCACTTCATGGGAAATAGATGGGGAAACAGTGGAAACAGTGTCAGACTTTATTTTTTTGGGCTCCAAAATCACTGCAGATGGTGACTGCAGCCATGAAATTAAAAGACGCTTACTCCTTGGAAGAAAAGTTATGACCAACCTGGATAGTATATTCAAAAGCAGAGACATTACTTTGCCGACTAAGGTCCGCCTAGTCAAGGCTATGGTTTTTCCTGTGGTCATGTATGGATGTGAAAGTTGGACTGTGAAGAAAGCTGAGCGCCGAAGAATCGATGCTTTTGAACTGTGGTGTTGGAGAAGACTCTTGAGAGTCCCTTGGACTGCAAGGAGATCCAACCAGTCCATTCTGAAGGAGATCAACCCTGGGATTTCTTTGGAAGGAATGATGCTAAAGCTGAAACTCCAGTACTTTGGCCACCTCATGCGAAGAGTTGACTCATTGGAAAAGACTCTGATGCTGGGAGGGATTGGGGGCAGGAGGAGAAGGGGACGACCGAGGATGAGATGGCTGGATGGCATCACGGACTCGATGGACGTGAGTCTGAGTGAACTCCGGGAGATGGTGATGGACAGGGAGGCTTGGCATGCTGCGATTCATGGGGTCGCATAGTCGGACACGACTGAGCGACTGAACTGAACTGATTTTGGGTGGAGTGGTGATTTAGTCGCTAAGCCTTGTCTACTCTGCAATCTCATGGACTGTAGCCTGCCAGGCTCCTCTGTCCATGGGATTTTCTAGGCAAGAATATTGGAGTGGGTTGCCATTTCCTTCACTTGGGGATCTTTCTGACCTAGGGATTGAGGCTTCATCTCCTACACTGCAGGCAGATTCTTCACCACTGAACTACCAGGGAAGCCTCTAATTTTGGGTATCTTCCTTTAAATAGTTTTATCTAGCCAGGCAGTCTTATATAGATCAGCCTGAGCTTTTCCATACATTTTTTTCTCCTTTTTTTTGAAACATATTCCAAGTTTTTGTTAGGAGTCATGTTTGTCTGGAGACACGTTTTTTTCTAAGACTAGTCTAGCCTAATTATTAAAGCTTTACCCTTCTAGGCTCTACTGAATGCCTTACCTGTAAAACAAGGCTTTGTCACTCTTACTGCTTAGAACATAAATGTCTTCTAGCCTTGTGTGAGAACTGGGAAATATTTACATTAAGGCTTTTTGGTAGCTATTCATTCCCTGACCTTGCTGAGTCTCTTCACTTTAAATGTAATTTCTGAGACCTGTTTATTTGCCATTCCTTCTTCAGTATAATGCCAGTGACCACTCCACTATTTAATGAAAATTATAAATTTTCATTAGAATGAGTACTCACATTTTTTAATGAGATATATTTTTGAATGAATATATGATTAATAAATCTCTCTAAAATCAATGTTTGATGGGGCTCCAGGTTTAATTAGAAGGAATCTAAACTTAACAAGGTTAAAGATATTTTCTTTCTTTGTGCACCATCTGAGTGTCTGTTAAAGTCCTGGCCACAGAGAATGTGCTCAATAAAACCTTAGCTGAATAAGTTTATTAATTCACTCTGTGGCTCTTCAAGAAATATTTGTTGGCCTTTTTTGCCTCTTTTTTTTTTTTTGCCTTATTCCTGAGAGGAAGTAAAAGAAGTAAATCGTTATTATTGCATTTATCTGAAAATAAAATTTTGTGAAATAAAATGCAGTTTATAAGGTCATTTATTATTCCTTAGTCCTGTAAGTAGGTCTTAGCTCTGCTAATGTAAAATGTTTTCTTCAGAAAACATAGTTCCATCATTTCCCTGAATGAAATAGGAAATAGCATCAACAAAAGGAAAAACATCAAAATCCTTTGAAATAGTTTAAAATGAACTCCCAGTTATCCAGTAAACATCAAAGGAAATAAACAAATTCAAACTAACTTAATCCCTTAGCACATTTGAACATGTTTCATGGAATTTCACTTTAATGTTAGTTACAAATCTCCCTAAGTTAACCAAGAAGAGTTAATTTCCTCATTTGAATTAAATCTCCTGTCTCAGGGTGAAAAGTATATGGGACAAATTTTAACTCCAACTAGGAAAATGTTCAATAAAAAAAGTAAAAGAAAAAGACATTTAAAGACACAAAATCAATATGAGTCCAACCCCTAAACTTTGATGGGGGTTGGCATCTACTTACAATGGAGGAACCTAGGAAAAATACCACTCCCAGGTACCCTTATAAGAGCCACAGCGTCATCAGCAACAATAAAAATCTGTAATCTACAAAATGACAATTCTCTTGTGAACAAAGTTGGAAAATAACCACCTAATTTGAAATCTAAGGAAAAATAGAGTCTCTCAAGAGAGACTGAAACAAACAATTGCTTTTCTGGGGCAAATTCTGTATAAGTAGGTAAAAAGAATCTAGCTAAACATTTTAATAAACAGCCACTTCTCATGGACTACCATGAGACACAAAAAGAATCTGATCCAACTTTCAAGCTCTTCTTCATAGACTGGAAGACTTTCACAAGAAAGAATGGTGACAGAGGAAAATATGAGAACGCCTCTCCCTGGTGTAGGCCTAGTGAATGATAACAGCAGCCTTTGAGGGGGAAAGTACACAGCCCTGCCCAGATCTTTCTCCCTTATTTTCCCAACAAAACAGCATACCTTTTAAGTTGCTGAGACAAGAGTCACAAGTCATTCAGCCTTAAAGCACAGGGGAAAGCCCAATACAGTTGGAGGAAGGGAACACAATAGAATCTTCTATCCCTGGGGAGGAGACAGAAAAATGTTCAAGGCCCAAACCATTAGAGATTCCCTAATAGGTCACAAAAAGTCAGACCCAAGTGAGTGACTTACAGACACACAGACACAATGGGGAGAGACAGGATCATTCAGAAGGTCCTATCCCTGAAACCCAGGGACATATGCCTATCTATGCCTGAGGATGAACCCGCACAACAGAGTATGACTCATCTGTCACTCCTCTACCATTCCACTAAAAAGCTAGTAAGCACCAAGCAACAAAAAACAGTAGTCTACTGCTGGGGAGGGGGAAGAATCTGGAGAGAAACTTCCTGCAAGGTGAGGGGCAAAGGGAAGACTTAATCCTGAAGCACACCAGCACGAATAACAAAGTAATTTAGAACAATTTGAAGAATGTGATGTATTGACTATAACCAAAGCAACAAGACCCACACTCAGCTAAAATTTTCTGGACTATATAGATTTCCTTAAAGAAATATCTCAGAAGACAAGGTATGCCTGCTTCTAGGAAGGTATTATTTACTTGAGGGAAAAAAATGCAGAAGAGAGCACCCATGAGCTATGGACAATGTCAAATGTCCTAACATGCAGATAATAGGAATCTCTGGTGAAGAGCGAAAGAACAGGCTGGAGAAACATGTGAAGAGATAATGGCCAACATTTTTCTAAAGTTAAGGGAGGACATCATGCCACAGATGCAAGAATCTTAGAGAACATCACAAAGAATTAATAAGAAAATGAGTAAATAACTAAATAAAGAGGGAAGTAATATGTAAATATGCCAATGAATAAATATTAGATAGATCATAATCTAATATGTACTATTGATTGCTTTACTTATTAATTCCCTGTTCATTTATAGATACATCATAGTTGGGCTTCCCTAGGGCCTCAAACAGTAAAGAATCTGCCTACAATGCAGGAAACCTGGGTTTGATCCGAGGGTATGGCAACCCACTCCAGCATGCTTGCCTGGAGAATTCCCGTGGATGCAAGAGACTGGCTGGCTACAGTCCATGGGATTGCAGAGTCAGACATGACTGAGTGATTAAGCACAGCACAGCACAGCATAATCAAACCATATAGAAAATACAAATGAAAAATCAGAGCTTTCAAAAAACTAAAAAATAAATCTACCACCTGACTGAGTATCCCACTTCTGCATATATATATATGTATATATATATATGTATGTCCAAGGTGAAGGTGAAGGTGAAGTCGCTCAGTCGTGTCCGACTCTTTGCGACCCCATGGACTGTAGCCTACCAGGCTTCTCCATCCATGGGATTCTCCAGGCAAGAATACTGGAGTGGGTTACCATTTCCTTCTCCAGGGCATCTTCCCGACCCAGGGATCGAACCCGGGTCTACTCGCATTAGAGGCAGACGCTTTAACCTCTGAGCCACCAGGGAATCACAGTTTATAAAGATATATTTGTATTCCTCTCTTCATTTTAGCTTTATTCACATTAGCAAGGTTATAGAAACAACCTCAATGTCCTTCAATAGATGGATAGATTAAAAAATATGGCAAACATATAAACTGGAATTTTATTCAGCATAACAAGAAAGAGACCCATCCCTATGCGATAAAATGGCTGGACCTTGGGAGTATTATGCCAAGTGAAGTAAGTGAGACAAAGAAAGACAAATATTGTATAATATCACATATGTACTCGCATTAGAGGCAGACGCTTTAACCTCTGAGCCACCAGGGAATCACAGTTTATAAAGATATATTTGTATTCCTCTCTTCATTTTAGCTTTATTCACATTAGCAAGGTTATAGAAACAACCTCAATGTCCTTCAATAGATGGATAGATTAAAAAATATGGCAAACATATAAACTGGAATTTTATTCAGCATAACAAGAAAGAGACCCATCCCTATGCGATAAAATGGCTGGACCTTGGGAGTATTATGCCAAGTGAAGTAAGTGAGACAAAGAAAGACAAATATTGTATAATATCACATATGTGTGGAATTCAAAAAAGCTGAACTCATAGAAACAGAGACCAGAATGGTGGTTACCAGGGATTGGGGGATGAGACATATGGGTAGATACTAGTCAAAGAGTAAAAACTTCCAGTTATAAGAGAACTATGGGGAATTCAATGTGAACAGGGTGATTATAATTAACAGTACTATTTTATATATTTATAAGAGGCTAGATCTTAAATGTTCTTACCACAAAAAGGAAATGATAATTATATGACATAGTGGAAGTGCTAGCTAAGGCTGTGATGGTAATCGTCTTCCAATTATGTTTATCAAATCAATATGTTGTGTACCTTAAACTTAAGCATATTTCAATTAAGTATATTTCAATAATACCTCAATAAATTTGGATAAAATAGTCATAAAGAGAAACCATTAAAGAAAGAATCTTCTATGACTGTGTTTTATTTATATGAAGTTTTAATATCCAGGCTCTTTTCCATTGAAGTCAGCTTTTGATGTTTCTATCAGTCAATTCTTTATTGGTTATTATACACCAAGTACAGTTTATACATAAAATGCAAACCACCAATAAATTCAACAGTCTGATTTACAGGTCAGTGTTCTTTTTCCATATAGAAAGACTCCAACTTAGCAGCTTCTCTGATCCCCTTGTGTTTTGTATGATTGCTGAATTCCCACAAACTTTCAACATTTTTATTTATCCTTTAGATCAGGGTATCTAAAGTTAATGAAGTTGACTCATTTTTTGTGATGATTCCCAGTTCTCAGATTTCAAAATTTCCTATTGCACTCCCTTTCTTTCTCCATCTTTCTGCACTGGCCAAAACTTAGTCTCATAGAATTTGTGCTTCTAGGCCTAACCCACTTATATAAAAAAGTAGGTTTCTCCAAGTGTAATTTCCCACAAAGCTTACAAAAACCAAAATAACCTACAAGGGAATGAATCACCTGTGTTTAAAATACATCAAAACATTTTATAAGCTGATTCTATTTATGTTTTCAGCAACTTGACCTGGTTTCACAAGTCTTTTCTATATAAAACTAGATCTTCCCAAGTCTATATTTTTATGACAGCACCTATTTTGCTGAAATGTTTTCCAGATATGATCTCTAAAGTGATCACCTTAGGAAACCATCTCTGGCAAATGACTGATTCTAATTCTGCTCTTAAATAAAATATACTTATAAAGTTCTATTGTTATTATGCACTTAGAGAAATAATTAACAGTGAGTGTATGTACTGTCTCTTATACACATCTAGATGTGTATAAGAGACAGTTTCTGACCTAGGGATTGAGGCTTCATTTTTCCATATAGAAAGACTCCAACTTAGCAGCTTCTCTGATCCCCTTGTGTTTTGTATGATTGCTGAATTCCCACAAACTTTCAACATTTTTATTTATCCTTTAGATCAGGGTATCTAAAGTTAATGAAGTTGACTCATTTTTTGTGATGATTCCCAGTTCTCAGATTTCAAAATTTCCTATTGCACTCCCTTTCTTTCTCCATCTTTCTGCACTGGCCAAAACTTAGTCTCATAGAATTTGTGCTTCTAGGCCTAACCCACTTATATAAAAAAGTAGGTTTCTCCAAGTGTAATTTCCCACAAAGCTTACAAAAACCAAAATAACCTACAAGGGAATGAATCACCTGTGTTTAAAATACATCAAAACATTTTATAAGCTGATTCTATTTATGTTTTCAGCAACTTGACCTGGTTTCACAAGTCTTTTCTATATAAAACTAGATCTTCCCAAGTCTATATTTTTATGACAGCACCTATTTTGCTGAAATGTTTTCCAGATATGATCTCTAAAGTGATCACCTTAGGAAACCATCTCTGGCAAATGACTGATTCTAATTCTGCTCTTAAATAAAATATACTTATAAAGTTCTATTGTTATTATGCACTTAGAGAAATAATTAACAGTGAGTGTATGTATGGGAAATTTCCTAAAGACTTTTATTATGACAATCTAACATGAAAATGAAGTAAATATGTTTAATTTTTGATGTTGATTATGCTTTGGATAACAATGTACAATGATTAGACATTTTTAAAATATCACACTCTGACCACAATGTTGATTTTATTGATAGCATTTTTTAACATCATTTAAAAACATTTTTAACATTTTAAAACATTAAACAATTTTAAACATCATTTTTAAAATTAACACAGTGCTTCTGATCCAAGAAAAATCTATACTTGATTATTAAGCCCAAAATGTTACCTTTCCTCTTTCCATACATACTTCTGTTATAGAAAATTGGGCTGGCTTTCTTCTAATGAACAGGAAGAGGAAGAGAGATCATTGCATATGATCTTAATAAAAGGACATCACTGTATTATTCTTCTCTTTCTTTTCCTTTCTTTTTTCTTCCCTTCTTTTCTGTTCTCTACTATTCTTTTACTTACAGAGATACTGAGACTTACAGAGGTAAGAAAGATGCCTAAAATCTCTCAACTAATTTAGAGTAGTATAAAGACTTTCTGCTGCTGCTAAGTTGCTTCAGTCGTGTCCGACTCTGTGCAACCCGATAGATGGCAGCCCATCAGGCTCCCTCATCCCTGAGATTCTCCAGGCAAGAACACTGGAGTGGGTTGCCATTTCCTTCTCCAATGCATGAAAGTGAAGAGTGAAAGTGAAATCGTTCAGTCGTGTCCAACTCTTAGCGACCCCATGGACTGCAGCCTACCAGGCTCCTCCGTCCATGGGATTTTCCAGGCAAGAGTACTGGAGTGGGGTGCCATTGACTTTTTAAAAATGTGTAATTTCACTCTTGAACCAATTGCTTTAGATTTGGGAGAATAGCATTGAAATTTGTATACTATCATGTAAGAAATGAATTGCCAGTCTATGTTCAATGCAGGATGCAGGACGCTTGGGGCTGGTGTATGGGGATGATCTGGAGGGATGATGTGGGGTGGGAGGTGGGAGGGGGGTTCATGTTTGGCAGTTCGTGTAAAAAAATAAATAAATACAAAAAAAAATTAAAAAATAAAATTAAAAAAAAAGCACTGTTTCATTGTAAGAATGGTAAAGGGAGGTTGAAAATAGGCACAGTGTTGCAGTGTATATCTCGTTCCTTTACACGATTCTTTGAGATGATACCTATCTTTTGGATGCATGTGTGCTAAGTCACTTCAGTCATGTCTGACTCTTTGCAACCCTATGGACTGTAGCCCAACGGGCTCCTCTGTCCATGGGATTCTCCAGGCAAGAATACTGGAGTGGATATCCATGCCCTACTCCAGGGGATCTTCCTGACCCAGGGACTGAGCCCACATCTCTCATGTTTCCTGCTTTGACAGGAAACCCATAAATAGATGGGTTCTTTACCACTAGCACCACCTGGGAAGCCCCACCAATCCTTCAAATGCCTTTAAAACTTGTACTTCAAAGAAAAAATCTAATATGCTAGCTACTAGTAGTCAAAGTATGTTCTGAGAAGGAATATTAACAATATATCTCTTTCCTGTCCTTTTTCTCAGAGGAAACACCAGAAATTCAAGGGTGATGTGCCTGAGAACCATGGGGGTACTGCTTTCTTTCTTTAAAGGCTATATCTGAAAAATAGACTTTATTTCCAATTTCTAAGTGCTTGTTTTTTAAGCATTGTATTCAATTGGACCATAAGAGTAGATTAAATTTGATTAAAATAGTCTGATTTTAATTCCTTCAGCTTACTTATGAGCCATCTGGAGCAAATTTCGTGGAAATTAAAACCTTAAGTGTAGTTACATGCTATAACTTAAGTGAATTTAAAAGTTTTTTGCCCCTTTTCTGAAGAAGTGATTACGGTTTCACTAAGGATAAAAGAAAAATGATGATATGACCCATTCCTGGTAAAGGTGTGGTAAAGCAGCTTTTTAATAGACTGACAATAATGCTAACCCATGTAACTTTTGGAAAGGTGTGTCAAGGACATTACAACATTAATACTTTTTGACCTATGATTCTATTTCTATTAATATAAACAAAACCATTGATATAGAAAAACGCTTATGTATAAGGATATCATCACAATGGTATTAATAATCAAAAGCTGGAAACAACCTAAATATTTTATAATAGGGGAACTATATAGTTCAGTTCAGTTCAGTCGCTCAGTCGTGTCCGACTCTTTGCGACCCCATGAATCGCAGCACGCCAGGCCTCCCTGTCCATCACCATCTCCCGTAGTTCACTCAGACTCACGTCCATCAAGTCCGTGATGCCATCCAGCCATCTCATCCTCGGTTGTCCCCTTCTCCTCCTGCCCCCAATCCCTCCCAGCATCAGAGTCTTTTCCAATGAGTCAACTCTTCACATGAGGTGGCCAAAGTACTGGAGTTTCAGCTTTAACCTCATTCCTTTATTTCACAAATCCACGTAAAATAATAATATGGAACCACTGAAAAATTTTGAAAGAAATTTTAATAGTATGATTCTAGTCCTGTAACATATATGTGTGTAGTGGCTCAGACAGTAAAGAATCTGTTTGCAATGAAGGAGACCTGGGTTCACTCCCTAGGTTGGGAATATCCCCTGGAGAAGGGAATGGCTATCCTCTCCAGTATTCTTTCTTGCAGAATTCCATGGACAGAGGAGCCTGGTGAGCTACAGTTCATAGGGTTGCAAAGTGTCAGACACAACTAAGCAACTAACACTTGTGGGCATACATGAGTGTATATATAAGTAAATATACATAACTAGATACAAATACTTATCAAGAGAGCAAAACAGAAAAGGATTGAGGAATGGTGATTGATTTTTTAATTATTTATCTGCATTTTCTAATTTTTCTAAACTGAGCATATGTTACAGATAGATTGATCTTATATTCAACATTTCCTAGAAGAGCTCTAGTTTACCCCAGAGTAATTACTTATAGTGCTCTAATTTACCTGCAGAAGTGTCACTGGACAATAAATTATATGGTCTAACTAAGTATAATTGAGAAAAAAATAGCTTAAAAATAACAACAAAGTAGTATAAGATTGAACTGTAATTACTTGCATAAGAAATATGAAGGATATTTAAAATTCAGCCCAATATATCTTATATACAAACTATAAGCATCTTTGATCACATAAAAAATAACAAGATAATTTGTGAACAAAACATAGTCAAAGGATAACACCTGAAATTACAACTGAATATGTAACTCTTAATTTCAGACACTTGAGTGAGCAAATTTTTAAACTTTTTCTGAAGTATTTGGAGTAAGAGTCATACAATTTCAATTTAAGAGATTATTAAATTTACACTTTGCAGATGTACTAAAAGTAGAATACCAGATTAAATACCTTCTCAAGGATAGTGAATTGATTCTTCACCTGACTTTCCTCTGGCATTAATAGAAAAATCTGAACCTTAGTAAACAAATATTTAAAAGTACCTCGGGGTATACTATTCTAATAAAATCAAAGTAGAAAAGAAGAATTTATGATGAAACAATTATAAATCAATGCAACTTTAGGTACATTTTCTTTAATTTCTGTCACATTTCTCTGTAGTGCACTTCATACATAATCCCTGAAACTATCATATTTTTGTGGGTACCACATCAAACCAAATTTACTAACATTTAGTTCCAAACATCTTTTCACTCCTTTTAATGCCACATTAGCCAACCTCTGCCTCTCTCCTGAGAAATTTAAAGAAATCAAACCTTAGGAATGCATTTGATTGAAACAATGAATGGCCTGACACTTTGGCTAAAAAACTTGCTCTTTATGAACAACAAACTGGATTAAACATGAAATGGATTCCCTTCAGGCTAGTAGAGAGACAGATGCCTACCATGGTGATTGACTATGAGACTAAGGGAGCCACAACTCTGAGGAAGGGAAGCCAGCCAACACAATGAACCCAACTTCATGGTATTACCTACTAAACCATATACGTATGGGTGATTATTATTTTCCCTCATGTATTGTTAGTTTTCTTGAAATGAAAAGTCATAGACTATTGTAAGAAATGTACTACATTCTTTATATCTGTAGATAATGTATCAAGACAGAGATATGCAGAAAGGAAATGTTATCAAATGGACATTTGACAAAGATATGCAGAAGGGAAATGTTATCAAATGGATCATTTGTGGGGGGAAGTATATATATATATAATCTTAAAGGTTTCAGGTGATTGAAAACTCACTACGTATCAGAAAAGTGATTCAACAAATATAATAACAAAAGCAATAGTAGAGGTTCAGCATCATAAATAGAACAAGATGAGAAATTTTGCCTACTGATATTTTGATCTATGCATATTAGAGAATGTCATAAATGTTGGATTCTATTCTGTTAGCCGGGGTATAGAGGAACTGTTTAAACCAAGATAGAAACATGAAAGAAAACAACCAAAATAAATAACAAAACTGGAAATAGGACTGCTTTATGATCCAGCAATCCCACTGCTGGGCATACACACCGAGGAAACCAGAATTGAAAGAGACACGTGTACCCCAATGTTCATCACAGTACTGTTTATAATCTGTCTCTTATACACATCTGGCAAGAATATTGGAGTGGGTTGCCATTTCCTTCACTTGGGGATCTTTCTGACCTAGGGATTGAGGCTTCATCTCCTACACTGCAGGCAGATTCTTCACCACTGAACTACCAGGGAAGCCTCTAATTTTGGGTATCTTCCTTTAAATAGTTTTATCTAGCCAGGCAGTCTTATATAGATCAGCCTGAGCTTTTCCATACATTTTTTTCTCCTTTTTTTTGAAACATATTCCAAGTTTTTGTTAGGAGTCATGTTTGTCTGGAGACACGTTTTTTTCTAAGACTAGTCTAGCCTAATTATTAAAGCTTTACNGATTCCATAACCTCAATACCTAAAATGGGTATTCAGAATCTTAAAGATCCATAAATATAGAAATATTTCATGCTAATTTTAATATTTCTGCATTAAAATAATCCAATGAAGGTATTTATTAAATGGAACTTCTAAGTAGTTTGTGATTATTGGTCCAATATACCGAAATTTAAACCAAAAGCAAATAAAAACACATTTACAGTTTCAGTGTCCCAATCCACTGGAAAATGTGTGCATCTATCTTTTAAATTTAAAAGTAAAATGTGTGATTATTTTGTGTCTTAAAGGATGGGTTTAAAGTTTAGTGTCCATTACTATTATGAGATTTTATAAATTCAGAAAATAATTATATATAGAAATTGCTTTTTTGGGATAAAAACACATTTACAGTTTCAGTGTCCCAATCCACTGGAAAATGTGTGCATCTATCTTTTAAATTTAAAAGTAAAATGTGTGATTATTTTGTGTCTTAAAGGATGGGTTTAAAGTTTAGTGTCCATTACTATTATGAGATTTTATAAATTCAGAAAATAATTATATATAGAAATTGCTTTTTTGGGAAAAGAGGTAGTTCTATTTTTTTTTTTTCTAAGAGGACAGGTAATGTATCAGCAATATCTAAAAGCTTAAAATTCAAATTACAAAAAAAAAAAAAGAAAGAAAGAAAGAAAGAAAAAAAAACTTACTTGTGACATTTTCTGTGAGTCGAGTTTTTTTTTAGCAGTAAAACAATTATCTGTCAATATTATGACAGTGAAATGGTTTTTACTCTAGGGGAAAGAGTGAAGAAAGTGTTATATTTCTGAAAGCCTTAAGACTAACCTTAAAGATATTCTTGTTACCTCAGAACACATCATTGAGTGAAATCTAAATAATATGAAAGTCACATTTGATTGGTGTGGCTTCCTAAACATGTATATTATCATATGTGAAATAGATCACCAGTCCAGGTTTGATGCATGAGACTGGGCACTCAGGCCAGTGCACTGGGATGACCCTGAGGGATGGGATGGCGAGGGAGGTGGGAGGAGGGTTCGGGATGGGGGACACATGTACACCCATGGCTGATTCACGTGAATGTATGGCAAAAACCATACATGTGAGATTAGCCTCCAATTAAAATAAATAAATTAATTTACAAAAAAAGAATCCACCTGCCAATGCAGAAGACCCCAGGTTCGATCCCTGGGATGGGAAGATCCCCTGAAGAAGAAAATGGCAACCCACTGCAGTATTCTTCCCTGAGAAATCCCGTGGACAGAGGAAGCTGGGGGGCTGCAGTCCACTTGGTCACAAAAGAGTTGGACATGACTTAGTAACTAACAACAACAATCCAGACATTTGAATCCACCCTGGGCTCCCTAATATCTCTTCATTTTCTCCACCATTACACTGGTTTTGTTTTTTTTTTTAAGTCATTAAGGTATAGTTGCTTTGCGGTGTTCTGCTGGTTTCTGAAGCTGGTAGGTATGTGCTGCTCTAACTCCCAAGCACTGTCGCCACAAGCCTGCTGGACCTCTGGGATCCATCCTGCCATGTGATACACGTGGAACAAGTTAAAGCTTCCCTCTTCTCACTCTGAAAGTAAATCATCAACACTGAGTTAAAAACTGGTTAATCACGCCGGCTCTTGGATTCCCATGGGACTTCATATTTCTGAAATCCTTGCTTACCTGCCTGAATCCTTTCCCAAACTGTGTACCCCTTAACAGCCTCCCACATAGCCTTTCTGATTCCCTCTTGCCTTACTCCACAATACTTTCTCCACTTATCAGCCAAAGTGGTCTTTTGACCATCCATGTGTTTGTAGCCTTTGTGACTGCATAGCATCTGGCATTAACCAGGCATTCAGTAAATATTTCAGGAACAAGTGAATCAAAGAGTGAACAAAAGAATCCACAAAATGAATGAATGCTGGACTTTATAATATAGGTACACATGTTTTTGTTTTTATAAATAATATATATGCAAAGATATTTTAATCTATATAATATCCCACATATCAATATTATTTCACATGAAAAGTTAGAAAATACTAAAAAGCATTTTCAATAGATATTATATGATATCTGAACATACTCAATAAAAAATAAATTATGTTAGCTATTTAGCTGTAGATAATAAATCTATGAAAGGAGAAAAGCTGTAAGTTTACTTTTAATTAAAAGGAAAATTATTATTCTATTATTGCTCTTGCGATGTATAGAGAGCAGATATAAAACCACCTGATCCCATCACTAAACAGAAAAAAAAAAATACTTTGTGTCTTCGACCTTGCTTTCATAGGACAAAGCCAAAGTTAATGGGGAAAAATGTACATGTTCACACAGGATGTATTATTACCTGCTAGTCAGAGGAGGTGCAGGTAATTAGTTGTTGGCTTAAAGATACCGTTTATTTTTGTTGGTTGGTTTGGTTTGTTTTCGCACAGGGGTTTTTTTTTTCCAGTTTTTATTTGTATAAAGACACCATGTTTTTTGATCAAGAGCCACTTTCCCCATGTACAGATTTCCACTGGTTTGCCCAAATTCCGTTTTCCTGCTCTAGGTCTGAAGGGCAAAGAACACAGGCAGCTGGTTTCCAGAGCACCGTGCTCCCCCGTCTGAGGAAGGCCTGAGCGACGACATCACAGAACAGCTGCCTCTAGTCTGCCCAACCAGCCAGGAGTAAGCTGAGCACAACAAACACAGGAATAAAAAAACCTCGACTTTTCATGCAAGGACAAAAGGTGGTTATTAGGCATACCAGGAAGCTTCTTTTATAGCTGGTAATTACATATGAATTGGGGACATATAACAAGGAAAAATCATTTCCCTCTTCATTTACTTAAAAATGTGATTTCTGCAGTCATTATATAATTACTGGTATTTTTCAGTAACATTATTAGGAATAAATGGGCTACTGATCCTGAAATTACCATAAAGATAAAAATACTGAAACTGCCTTATGAGAACTGGTTGTTGAGTAGGTGGAAAGCAGAAAATGGTCCAGTTCTCTAAAACAGAAAACTGAACTTTCTTCTGTGGCAAAAGGGATCAATCTGCCATTTTCCACCTTTAAAAAAGCGATTCCTCCTATTTCTCACATAGTCTCCCAAGCCCTCCATCTTGCCTAATTCCACCCACAAACGTCCTGTTCTCTTTTACTGCTGATCTGTTAGAAAAACTTCCCTAGGCCTTAGCATCCCTCTGTTTCATGCTTTCTGGACTACCTGGTAGTCAAGAAAATAGGAAACAGGGCTTCCCTAGTGGCTCAGTGGTAAAGAATCCGCCTATCCATGCGGCAGACATGGGTTTGATCCCTGGTCCAGAAAGATGCCACACACCACAGAGCAAGTAAGCCCATGTGCCACAACTCCCAAGTCTGTGCTCTAGAGCCCAGGAACCACCACAGCTGAATGCACGAGCCCCGCCCACTGAAGCCTCTGCACCTGGAGCCTGTGCTCCACAGCAAGAAAAGCACAGAAACCAGAGGCCCGCGCACCGCATCCAGAGAACAGCCCCTTCCTGCGGCATCCAGAGAACAGCCCCTACCTGCCGCAACTAGAGAACAGCCCCTACCTGCCGCATCCAGAGAACAGCCCCTACCTGCGGCATCCAGAGAACAGCCCCTACCTGCCGCATCCAGAGAACAGCCCCTACCTGCCGCATCCAGAGAACAGCCCCTACCTGCGGCATCCAGAGAACAGCCCCTACCTGCGGCATCCAGAGAACAGCCCCTACCTGCCGCATCCAGAGAACAGCCCCTACCTGCGGCATCCAGAGAACGGCCCCTACCTGCCGCAACTAGAGAACGGCCCCTACTTGCCGCAACTAGAGAACAGCCCATACAGCAACAAAGATCCAGCACAGTCAAAAAATAAACAGAATTTTTAAAAGAAAATAGGAAACAGCTTCTTGCTTTTATTTTTCTAGGCTATTTTGAGGGCTTAAGCAGTGAGTGAAGTCGCTCAGTCGTGTCCAACTCTTTGCGACCCCATGGACTGTAGCCTACCAGGCTCCTCTGTCCATGGGATTTTTCAGGCAATAGTACTGGAGTGGATTGCATTTCCTTCTCCAATGAATGAACTGAACAAGTACAGTAATGCAGACTAGAGGAGAACAAAGGTATATTTCAGGTCCCTGAAATGTGACAGGGACAATCAGAAACAGGAGAATCATCCTCAACAAAAGTACAAAGCAGTGTCCTGTTTTCTCACATCTTTCGACATTTTTCCTCCCCTGCCTTCTACCCACTCAATAGTCTTCATTCTTGAAGACCCCCATAGAAAAACCTGCATCAAGTCCCAGGTATGCACAGGATCTGTGCCAATGAAAACCTCCTTCCCTCATCCAAGTTAAGAGCTCCCAGTTCCAGACCTAACTACAGAGACAACAGGTGGTAAGCAACTAACAAAAAGATAAACACATTTCTGCTAATAGGTTCATCCCATGCTGGTCCCATCCTTGCTGTCAGGTAACGCCATACCTTAACCTTGTTCGAGAATACCCTTGGTGGTGGTATCAGACACTAAGGCCAGAGAAGGGTAGAATATTTTCATTGAGTCGACCTTTCAGCTCTTCTCAAATCACACCACACAAACATAAAAACTATGCCAAGGCATAAAGCTGACACTGTTTATAGTTGTCATTACGTCAAAAGTTTACAGCTTTCCAGGAGAAAGGAAGAAGGGGGGAAATCTCCCTCTGGATCCAGGCTATTTCTCAAAGCAGAATCAGGATTACAACAGCCAGCTTACAGCTGTGCCAAGAATTTAGCCATAGCTCCTAGAAGTGTGAGTGAATTGGCTAATGCTACAGGGACCAGAGATTGAAAAGCTAACCGAAGAAATACCAAATGCAGAAGTAACGACAGAACTAGAAAACCACAATTCTGCACCCCCAGTAAAGGAACAGATCTAAGCAAGTTTCATCAGTGGCTGCTAAAACCATTAGCTGAGATGACCACACCTAAATCCAATCATCAATTTTCACATCACTAGAAATGGGACACACATACTCACATTTCCTTAATAAAATAAGATGTAGCATCACCTATGAATTATTCTTGCTCCCTTCCCCAAACAAAAACCCTGAGCCCTAATCTAATCATTCCTCTAGCTGTAACCTCCAGAAAATATGAAGGGTAAAGGAATGTGTTAAATAACATCATGGGGAAACAATCTGAAGAAGGCAAATCGAGCATGTGGGCAAAGGACCAGTGACCTGATTTCTTCAACAAATGAAAGTGGTAGGGTGGGAGTGAGAAAGAGAGAGGGAGAGCTGTTATGAATATAATAGGACTTTAAAAACATACATCAGTGCAATGAGTAGACCTGTTCAGATCCCAGTTCAAATACCGGTTTTCCTTGTTGATACCAAGTAGTATTCGACTCTCTTGTGACCCATGGACTAGGGGATACTCCTGATCCAGGAATCAAACCCACATCTTCTGCATTGGCAGGTGGATTCTTTACCACTGGGAAGCCCAATTCAGACATACTCAAATATATTCAATCTTAAAAAGACTGTTATGCCCAAGTCGCAAAATCTCCCAATGACCACCGGGGAGCCGATATCAGATGCAAAAGCAAGAGAGTTTTTCTTACCAAGCTCGAGCTGGGGCTCCCACCGATACGGACGCAGCGGCTAAGGAGAGGAGCCTCGAACGCTGGGTTTCATTGCTCATATAGGGTATTCTCGCACGAAAAATTCAAAAAACGGGAGTTTCCGGGTTGGGAGTACCTTCTGTGGAAGGGTTAGGTGTTGGGTTCTGATTGGTTTTCATTTCCCAGGCTTAATTCGAATTTCCCGGGGAAGGTCATAAGTCCTGAAGGTAAAGTCAGGAGATCCTGATCTGGGATCTGATTGGCTCACAGGTGGTGGGGTGAGGTCAGGGGATTTCCATAGACTCTTTCCTCAGAACTCTAAAATGGAGTCTCTTTTAACAAAATGGGGTGGCTTAGGTTCTTCAAAGACATCTTTCAGAAAACTTGATAAATTTGAACATCGAATGGGTATTAGATGATATTATGGGAAAACTGTAAATTCTGGTGGGTGCTGAGCATTAATGGGCTTTCTAGATGGCGCTAAGTGGTAAAGAATCCACCTGCCAAAGCAGGAGACCCAGGAGACATGCATTGAATTCCTGGGTTGGGAAGATCCCCTGGAGAAAGAAATGGCAACGCACTCCAGTATTCTTGCCTGGAAAATCCCATAGAGAGAGGAGCCTAGCAGGCTACAGCCCATGAGGTCAAAAAAGTGTGGGACACGACTGAGCGACTAAACAAAGACGACAGAGTATTAACAGGTGAGATGATACAATGCTGGAAGTTAAAATATTAAAAGCGAAAGCAAATGAAACAAGGTTGGTAAAACATTGGTGGGGGGGTGCTCAATTTTCTATTCTCTCAACTTTGGGAATATTTAGAAAACTTCCATAGTAAAATGTTTTTTGGTTGTTTGGTGTTTTTTAAGTTAATGAATATTCATGTACAGTAGTCATTCATAGGTAGTCATATCCCTCCTCCTCATTTTTTTAAGGCCTGATTTAATTCAGAAGATCCAGATAATCAAAGGAAGAGACAGTTCTTTGCACAAACCATAAAGAAGGTAAATCGGCAGCTCAGCCAGGTGTTTAGAAGCCGGCAGCAGCAAGCAGAACAGGGAGGGTTGTGTGAAACTTTGGGACCTTCCACAACTGGCTTGACAAAGACAACGTTCGCAAGTTCCCCACCCTGAGCACAGACCTGCTGGCCGGTTTCCCACTCCTCATTGCCAGCTGGCTGCAAGGGTCTCAGAGCCTGTGCCCCCGGCTCACAGGAGCAGGGGGCAGGAAAAAAAGAGGCGGCTCTACTTGCAGATGGAGTCGACCATCTCTGAGCCAGCTGGCCTCCTCCTAGAGCTCCACACAGAGAGGCCCAGGGGGCTGACGCTCCTCGCCCCAAGCCGGCCAGCCTGCAGACACTCACTGCCAGGGTACCAGGGGCCTGGGACCCAGCCACTCTCCGCCCACAGTGAACAATTCTATGGGATGGAGCAGACTGATCAAGTTATTTCTAAAAGAAAAAATGTAAATTGGGAAAATGAATGTGTCTAAGTACTAGATATTAAGGAATAGTTAACTTTGCTTGATATGATAGTACAACTATGGAGGAAAATAGTCTTGGTACCCACTAAACTATGAAAGGGTAATATGTCATGATAACTCTAATGGACCTTAAAATACTTCAGCAATGAAAAATACCAACATGTTAACAATTGCTAAATATTAACATCATAGAACTAGACTTAAAGTAAAATTAGGAAAGGCAGCACGGTGCATGTGAGAATATGTGTAAGCCTACCACAACTACTTTCACATTTTACATATTACTTCCAGTCTTTAATCTAAAAAAATGTATATTCTGGAATAACTGCAATCATAATTGTATTCCGCTTTTTCCAGTTAATATTTTCATAGAGAGTTTTCCACTGTGTTATCTTAATAATTATTTTTAACATTACTTCATAATGTGCCATAATACTGATATTCCCCTAAATAAAACTATACCTTGTTTACCGACATATCACCCTGAACCTGCCAGGTCTCATCTAAATGGCCATATCTTAATTTTGAAAACTTCACTACTTTTTTCTATAGGATTTATTGCTGCAGTGAAAAACCATGTGCATATAGCTTTATGCTTTTGTTAAAATGTTTCTCTAGAATAAATCCTCAGAAATGTGAGTTCTGAGCCTATATATATAGCCCTGGCAAATTATCCATGTTGCTGGACAGATGACTTTAGTGCCTTCGGCAAAATGTATTTGCATCAATTTCAGAAGATTACTATTGTTTTCTTAAATTTAAGGATCTTTTCATATGCATGTCTTTGATTTCTATGAAAAAGAATATATCTGTACATCTCTGTTTACCAGAAACTTGGTTAATATTTGCCATTTAGTTATTGGAACCATGAAGCTTTCTCATAAATTTCAATGAGCTATTTATATATTGCTATTACCCTTTGTTATTGGGAAAACTAATATCTTCCTTGGATGACAGCTGTGTTCTTTATTTAATTTTGATATTCAAATTCATCAGGTTTTATTTCTCAACAAAACAGAGTATCTCTAAGATCATCTTGACCTAAACTGCCTTTGCCAAAAGCCCACTGACAGTGTGATACTACCGAACACTTTGTAACTGACCTACAAGGAGTACACTTGACTCTCACTCTTGCTCACAAAATCCTCCCAATGGTACCTCCTAGCTATTCAACTCGATCCTCTCCTCTCTACCCGTTATCAAAGTACCACATCATATGTCACCTGAAATGTTGAATCTAACTGGTCTCCCTGCCTCCAACACAAATGTCTTGCAATGCAAACTGTCTGTCCACATGGCTTACATCTTCCAGAGACTCTCCCTTTATGGCCCCTCCACAACTGCTGGATCTCTCAAAAACAATTAAAGACCTTCCCTTTACAGCCCCTGCACAACTGTTGGATCTCTCAAAAACAATTAGCCAACATTCTTCAAATATTTACCAAAGAGTCAGACATGACTGAGCGACTGAACTGAACTGAAGCACTTTGCAAACAGTACTTCAATTAACATTCACAAGCTTAAATACAATACTGTTGTACCCATTTTACAGATGAGTATGCCAAGGCATATAGAAGTAACACCATTTGACTAGGTTGCCACAACCGGTAAGATCCAGAGCCAGTATTACAAACGTTGTTGATGGTGGAGGTCAGTCGCTCAGTCGTGTCCGACTCTTTGCGACCCCATGGACAGCAGCACACCAGGATTCCCTGTCCATCACCAACTCCTGGCGTTCACTCAAACTCATGTCCATTGAGTTGGTGATGCCATCCAACCATCTTGCCCTCTGTCGTCCCCTTCTGCCTTCAATATTTCCCATAATCAGGGTCTTTTTTCTAAAGAGTCAGCTCTTCACTGACTCATATGCTGAGGCATATAGAAGTTACATCATTTGGCCAAGTTTGCACAACTGGGAAGATGCCGAGCCAGGATTATAAACATAGCTCTGCCTAACTCCCAAGCCCAGAAATACCGTCTTAACCACTGTACCACACTTTCTCAGAGACAGATCCTCACCTTTCAGCAGACTGTGTGCTTGCCACTCTGCCCACCAGCAGCACAGAACTGCCTCAAATTTCTCTCATACATCTGTGCTGCTTCTCCACTCAGTCTCTTCCCTCAAGCTATTCTGTCTGTTGGAAATGTCCTTCCATCTCTCTTGACACTTGCCCTGTATGACTCCTACCCATCTTTTAAGACTCAGTTCAGGTGTCACCTCCTCTGAGAAGCTTTTCCCTATTTTAACTCCTTCCCCACCCTTCCCCTTCTTTATCTGACCAAAGAGGTATCCTTCTTCTGTGCTTATCTCCATCATTATAGCTAGCACATTGTGCTGTCAATATCTGTTCCCATGTTTGCTTCCTCCACTAGACCACAAGCAGCTGGAGACCATCTGAACCATCCTGCAACCCCAGCCAGTACAATGCCCGGCATGTAGCAGCCCCTCAGTGCTTCAACACGGTGTCCAGAAGACTGAGAAATTCAAAGAGCATTTAATCAATTAGTTCTTGAATTCTTGCTGAACATCTAAGTATGGTATCAGGGATATTATAAAAAGCAAAAAAACATATTTCATGTGCAATATGTGCAGCTGACAAAATAACTAAGTGACCAAAAAGTCCCACAGACTATCTGCAGTGGAAATTCAAGGAGGAAAAGATCACCTTGGGCTGCGACAGTCAGAGAAAACTACAGAGAACAGGAGAGATTTTAAGTGAGGGCTGAAAGATGAATGAGGCTCAGAAAGCAAAGCTACAGAGCAATCATCTAAGTCAAATCTTGGAGGAAATGTGTAGGCTGAGGACCATGGCAAGTGATGAGAGTCAAAGCTGAGAAGATGCTCTTCTTCCTCTTGATCTTGTAAATTCATCTTTGTAAGTTCAGCTATTCCCTTATCTAAGTGCAAGATGCCAGATTTAAGTTTTATTCCCAAGCACTTAGCCTTCCAATGATCAGCATCTCAGAACTCTTGAATTATATCCTAGGACAGAAAATCATGGAAATGTTTCTATATAAATTAAAAACCTAGAGACTGTTAGATCATGAGATGCATAATAATGATAAAATGTCAGAAACATGTGCAACCCCAGGTAATGAATTCAATGACTATCCTAAGGTCATAGAGGTCTTCCTACAAAATACATGTCATTCTGTTTACATCAAACACAGAAAACTCATTTACAAGTGAATGTCATTTTTATCTTTGTTCCATGGCCAAGTGCATCTCATTTGCATTCGTTTGTTTCCTTGCTGGAGTGCCTGCCACTGTTCCACAGCTGGTACGGGTTGTGCTCTATACCTGCTACTTACCATAGGCCCACACTCCAATCACCCAGTTACAGATCTGAGTCATAATCCCAAAGCTGGTTCTGCATAAGGTATTTTTAAGTAATACATATCATAGGGAAATCAAAACTTGATGTAGTGTAGATAGAACTTTAAAGATTCAAATACATGTGCCCACAAATATATGCTTCCATGTTAGACTAGCATTAGGATTTCCCTGTTGCCTGGCCTAAAGAAGTACAGTCCTATAGCTGAGTCTCCCTTAGGATTCTTTGCCAAGTTCCCAAGAGAACACAAGAATGGGGTGGAGGCCCCATTTTTATCTCCCTTTGCACAATATGGTCAAGAGGTAAAAGTGCCCTGAGTTTTCTAACCACAGAGAAAGGAAACAAGCTGAACAGTCAGCCAGTCATCCATATCCTAGTCGTTGGTCTGGTTCAGATACTATCCTGGCCAGCTCAGTCTTCACTGACGGCCTTCCCACTATTCTGAAAAATAATCTGGTCCCACCGACAGAATCACTTAGCAAAAGTTATCCACTGAAGCACTCTTTATAGAAAACAACCCACTTGTTCATCAACAGAACAACAGTTAAATAATCTATGTATGTTTATATTCTAGAATACTACACAGTAGAAAAGGAAAAAGAATGAGGAAGCTCTCTTTGGACTGTTATGGAACTATATCCAGAGCACATTCTTAGAGGAAAAAAAGTCCTAAAAGTACAGGGGGAAAAACTCCAGCTTAGGAAAAGGAGGAAAATAAAAATATATCCATTTTGGGGTGTTGGAGAAGGAAATGGCAACCCACTCCAGTATTCTTGCCTGGAGAATCCCAGAGACAGAGGTGCCTAGTNCACATTCTTAGAGGAAAAAAAGTCCTAAAAGTACAGGGGGGAAAACTCCAGCTTAGGAAAAGGAGGAAAATAAAAATATATCCATTTTGGGGTGTTGGAGAAGGAAATGGCAACCCACTCCAGTATTCTTGCCTGGAGAATCCCAGAGACAGAGGTGCCTAGTGGGCTGCTGTCTATGGGGTCGCAGAGTCGGACATGATTGAAGCGACTTAGCAGCAGCAGCAGCAGCAGCATACTTATAAAATAAACACTGGAAGTATACAAGAAACTAAATGTTTATATAGTAGAGATCCAGATTTTGTACATTCTGAAACTCACAGGCTTTTTTTTTGGTCGGGGGACCACTTTAAGAAAAGACAAAATTAGATACAAGTCTTAGAACAAGCTTGCTCCAGGGAGCTTCATAATAAATCTATCCCTGAAATGACTTCTAGAACTGGAGTGTACAGAAATGAGGGAGGACTAAGAGGTCTAAATATAAACGTATTTATACCTATTTATCTTTGAACATGTGAACATGTTATCCATTTAAAAAGCAAAATTAACATTTTAAAAAATACCTATATCCAGGCTTCACTCCACCTTCTTCATTATTTCCCAATCTTCTTGTTCTAGTTTGGTTTCATTGTGCTGCCTTGCATCTACTGAGATTCTGCCTCAGCCTGGCCCTTTCCAGATGGTAATGTACCTGGCATTCTATTTTGATTGTGCCTTGTTTCTCTCTTTCTGATCACCCTTGGTTCTACCATCAATAGAGCAGCTTCAAGGCAGCTCAGTTCCACCCCTGCACCCTGCATGGCCCAGACTCCCAGGAATCCAGCCTGCTACTCATGAAAAGAGTTTGAAAACTGACTGAACTACACCACAGGTGATCAGTCCCAAGGGATGCTATGACACTGGGGAAAATTTTTACGTACTTACTCAGGAATTGGGTGCTTCTCTGGCAGTACACAGTTTGTCCTGAAATATTCAACAGAATAAAACTATCATATCTTCCTTTTTAGGGTCCTCAGGATAACAGGTGGGCCACTCTACACTCATCCTTAGACACACATCTTTGTGTTAAATAAGACAAAGTCAGGCTAGACTAAACTGAGCCCAGGCTTATATTTACCAAAATTCAAATAATTTCTAGTATTTAATGAGGCAAAGATGGTCACTAACTTAACTCTGGTTCCAGCTGAAAAAGTCTAGGAACCATTGTTCTTTCAGTCCACCTCATCATTGTCCTGTAAAACATTCACTTGATCCAGTTAGAAAGTATTCAAACTGAATTTCTGGACACGTCCTATGTCAGATGAGTGTTTCAAAAAAGGATATATAGTATGTTAAGAGTCAGGCTTGGATTTGACAAGCCTAGGAATAAATTCTGGAACTATTTCTAGCTGGCTAGTTGGCTGAGCAACATAAACTTCATTTCCCTTTTCTGTAAAGTAAGTTGTTAGAAAGACTAGATGAGATAGTGAAGATTTAATAAACTGAGTTGTGTCCCAAAAATACACTCAAGGCAAAGTTAATTTTTTTCTCACTTTACAAGAATATTGGCCAGTATATGTAACAGGATGTTCCAAACTATCAAGTTACATCAACATCAGTAATACATACATTGATTCTGGAAACAAACCTAAGGTGCAATATATATACAAGCACCTATAGATGCAAAGTTAGTACCCTGAATTCATGCTGAATTCACATTTCAGCATGTTAACTTTAAATAATTGAGAAAGCCTACCCTATAAATCCCCTCATGGATTTTCTTTTCTCTGTGTCTTCTTGGTTGTTAAGCCTTTCTTTCTCCAGCTTTCTGAAAATCACAAATAAACTTATAAAATACGACATCCTGTATTGACTCATTTCTCATCGGACTGACTTTTAGCATACCTGAAAGCATTTTGTTGCTCACAGATGTGTTCTGCTATGGTTCAATGCACTCAAGTAAACTTAAACCTGACCTGGTCATGTCTCAATTTACCTTAAGGTGATAATTCAGGAATCAACTGCTCAGTGTCAAGTACAGAATCTTATCTTTCTGCCTGTTGTCAGGGATATTAAAAAAAAAAAGATTAAAAACTATCTTTGACCTTCACCATGTTTTTATGTAAAGCCATCTGCTATTGCATCTCTCTTCACTGTATCTCCTGTCACATAAGACATTTCCACCTAAGGCTTTCTACTCAAATCACTGGAATTGAGTGTCTCCCATTCAAATACAACTTGCCATGGAACATTGGATCTTATATCCTTCTCTACTTAAACTAACCTCCAGGAACATTACTGTACTGCCAACATCAAAAATAGGAAATACATATAGGAAACCATCTCCTACAATACTGAATTACGCAAATGTGTATGTGGATACCAAAAAGAGAATGTTGATATTTAGATATTGGCTATATTTTATTTTTAATAAAGTTTCCTCTATGTGAAAACGTTCCTTTCAATCTATTTGATTCGAATAACCAAAAAAAGGACCCTCTTTTATGCTATCACATATTCTTTAGCCAATTTGTGCTTTAATTTTTATTTACATGAAACGCTTAAAACGGAAATCATTGAAACATATTAAAATAAAATCGGTGTCTTTAAAAGGTTTACACGCATACACAGAATCCACCCCCTCTTGATCCCTTTTTGAAGGGCCCTCGTATCGTTTGCAAGCCAAAGGCATTGACAAGTTGTTTGTCGTACAACGGTTACACCTAATTTGAATTAAACTACAGTCGCAGATGACAGAAGCGCTCCTTTCATCTTTTGTAAGAAGGTCACCCAGCCCAGAACGAGCGCCACGCTCCTTCTGGAACTAAACACGTTGGCCCCGCCGTCTGGTGAGTCCTCCCTTCACAACCCACACCTGGGTGGCCAAGGGTCACGTCTGACCTCCCAATGGCGCCAACGCCTCTGCACTCTTCCCTTTGAGGAAGCAGCAGATGGCAAGGGCGCGCAGCGCTGGTGCCGCAGCTCTCAGCCACTGCGGGCCAGGACCACCGAAACAAGGACTAGTACGGCGCCTGGGACTCTCTCGGTCACCTGCTGGATGCCGCAGGGGTTTTCCCTCATCCCTCTGGCTTCCGCGCTCTCGGAATGCACACCTAAACGTGGCGAGACCCCCACACTTCAGCCCAGAACCCAGCCCCCGAATCCCTCGTTTCCAAGGAAAACTAAGCTGCAAGCAACATACACGCAGAATGACGCCGCGACACTCACCCAACTGATACCCGCACTGGGCCTGGGGTTCTCGCGAGGCAGACCCTACCCCGCGCTTCGTGCGCGACCAGCCCGCCACCAATAGCGACCCCGGGTACAAAGGATGAGCCAATGGGAGCGCTCGAACTCAACGGGAGTAGCCAATCACCGCCCCGAGAGCTCTGGAACCCCGCAGCCAGTTCTTCTACAGTTCCTCCAGCTCCCCAGAACTGCAGTTCTAAACTGAAAGTCTACTGCCACCCACTTTCTTCCATCAGAGTCTAGTCAGTAAATAAACTTTCCCTAGAATGGAGAAGGAAATGGCAACCTACTCTAGTTCTTGCCTGGAGAATCCCAGGGACGGGGAGGCTGGTGGACTGCCGTCTATGAGGTCACACAGAGTCGGACACAACTGAAGTGACAGCAGCAGCAGCAGAGTAGAGCCTTAGGAAGTTGCAGCTCTTGCTGTTTGCTCCGTACAGGCAGGACCTCATCTCTTGTGCATTCTTCTGATAAAATTCATGGCTCACCTCAAGCACAGCCAAGCTTTCAAAAAAATGGTGAAAACTGACGAGCATTCTTCTTCCCGTTCACGTAACCGCTATGAACCATTTAAACCGGTGTCTGAATTCAAAATAGAAAGATGAATTAATAAGGAGCTTGAAGAAATTTCTCTTCAGCAAAAGTGTGAAAGGCCTTTATTTACTGAAGTTGGCAAGAGTTTGTCTGGGGCTAGAAGTGAACCGAAAAGAGCGAGTGCCCTGAAGAAAAATGCTTATGAAAGGGCGTCTCCCCTTATCTCGTTGATGTCTTCGAAATGAAACCACAAAGAGTTGCTAGAGGTTTGTAAATACTGTTTGAGAGCTCACTGCGTGTCAGGCTTGATTCTAAAAGCAGTTTACCTGAATTAACTCTCATTCAGTCTTCACAGCGACTTTATTGCTTATTTCAACTTGTTTTACAGATGAGGAAATTGAGAGATTGGCCCAAGATGTCAAGCAACTGAGAAGCAGCGGCAAGCCTACAACCTATGTATGGATGATTTATTCAGTTAGCAAAATATTTTAATGTCCAAATTAACTAGGCCTAAACAACCCAGAGTCTCTCACTTCTAAGAGGTATGAATTCTCCTACTTTAAAAAATCTTTTGGTACAAAATATTCAGTTAAAATCTCAGAAACATCCAGTGTCCTTAGTGTAATTTTCACAGTTACCTGCGGTCATCAGGATGAGGATTGAGGGTTGGGGTGGTGAGAGTGGAGAGAAAGAGATACAAGACTGAAAGAAGTAACCTGAGAAACACTAAGACGACTAAGACACTTAAAGTAAGTAGTGTCTTTACTGACTGGATGTCACCAATTTGATTTCATCATTAAAATAAATAACTGCATTAATTATGTATGATAGTGTGCACACATATGGACAGATATATAGGTTATCTGAGGTAACCTATGGAGAATTATGAATGATCTATGATTAAGAGTTTTTTTTAATCTGTGTTCAATTTTCATTTTTATATTGGAGTTTCTTTTAATAACATATCAATTAATAAAGAGGAAAGTGGAAGTCTGGAAATTGTTTTATTAAATATTTATCAATTCTAAAATGTGTTTCCTCTCCAAACTGTATTTATTTTTTTTAAGGCTATTTCACACAGAATAATTTGTAGAACTTAGTAATGAGCTAGGTAATTGGTGAAGGAAACATGGCTTTTATAACATATAAAACTTCTATGTCTCAAATCTGGGCAACCTTTCTCAGTTTCTTTGAGGACTTACACAACCTGATTTCAGAAAGTTTTCCAGTATTTCTCTATAAGTGTGGGTTTAGTTTTAAGCTTTGCTTCGCAGGACCACTAAGTAGGCAGTGATAAGCAGATGAACTAGCAGATGCTTGGATTCACTTCCAGTTCTGTGTGGCAGGGCCATCACTAAACCTGGTAGTTCTGCAGAGAAGAACGAATTTGCAAATAGCATAAGAATCCTCAATAAACAGTAGTATCATTGCCACAGTATGTAAATGTTAATCCGAGTGTATTTTTTGTTCCTCTTTGGGCTTTCTTGTACAAAGCAAAACATTTTCAGGTCAGCTGACACTTAGGTGAAAGTCAGTGTGAAACTTAAGTGAAACTTAAGTGAAAGTCACTTAAGCTGACACTTAAGTGAAAGTTCAGTGTGTCTGACTCTTTGTGACCCCATGGACTATACAGACCGTGGCATTCTCTAGGCCAGAATACTGGAGTGGATAGCCTTTCCCTTCTCCAGGGGATCTTCCCAACCCAGGAATTGAACCTAGGTCTCCCACATTGTGGCAGATTATATACCATCTGAGCCATAAGGGAAACCCAAGAATATTGGAGTGGGTAGCCTATCCCTTCTCCAGCAGATCTTTTTGACCCAGGGATCAAACCAGGGTCTCCTGCATTGCAGGCAGATTCTTTACCAACTGAGCTATCAGGGAAGCCCAGCTGACACTAAAAAAAGCCTGTAATTCCAAGCATAAATTTTCCCATAGAAGAATTTCTTTTTGCTGATCACAACCCACAGAATTTATATGCCCTTCATCTCCCAGCCATGCCTCCTGCTGTGATGGGTTAGAAAAAGTCCCTGCCAGCTAGCCAGTGATTGAGGCTGTATTCCCAAATGGAAGACTGCAGGTTGAAGACTGCCAAAGTACTAGGATGCAGAAAATAAAGCACATTTTTAACTGAGTTAAATCATCAAAGTCATATCCAAGACCCTTTGGTGACCCACTAGAATTTTCCTGCCAATCTCAAGGAGAAGCCCTGCAGACCAGGGCTCTTAGCGTACCTACCCTTAGCCAAGGGGTGTGACTAATCCTTCTTTTCCTACATAACTGCAGTGAAACCCCAGAGAACATGTGGAGAAAGGAATGAGAGGTAGGGGAGAAGGTGTTTTCCAGTTTTAGCCCACAAAATTATATTCTTTATGATATCCTTCCATTAGTTAGCATTAATTTTGTATACCCATAAATAAAGTCACTGCTCCTAAGTTTGCCTAATTATGGGCCTCCCAGTAGTGACCTTGAAGAGTATTATTTCTTCTTCTGTAAAATGGGACCCATTCAGACAGCAGGAGATTGTTGAAAGATGTACTTCGGGTAGGGGAAACCTGGGAACCTACAAAAAACAAATAGATCAGCCCTTCCAATAAAATAGATCCTTCTTTAATATTTGTTGAATGAATATGAAAATGTACGAATCATAAAAGCACTATTCAAGTTTCCTTTTTTTCCTTTCCAAGGGAGGTTCTGTCAAAATGGTACATAACAAAAAATAGTGATTCTAGGTTGCACAGTTCTTTTTGATGAGGTATATTGTGTGTGGGTGTGTTTTTTCTTGAAGGTCATTAGCTTCTTTCCATAAAGATGAAAACACAGCGTGATTAACAATGGTTTCAGCAAACAATTGTTTTGCCTGCTATCTGGGAGCCTGTGCAGTGCACGTAATGAAAATGATGTTTCCCTATTATAACAGTACTTAAAATTTATTTCATGAATAATCAAAGTATTCATGTCCCCTGATTTATTGTATTATGGAGTCTCCTCAAAAACCACTTTCAAATTAAATTATTTCATTAAAAGATCTGCTGAACCTGCCAAGTGAACAAACTCTTGTTTTTAATCTTTATTTTTATTAAAGATTGCACAAACTGGAACCAAGACCAAAATACTGAATCCACTTTACATCATTCATTATAAAACAACATACATCACATTTGTTCTCTACCAAATAGGGCATATTCTTTAAAATTATATATTGCGTGCTCTCAAGACTCATGCTTTAGATATTTTACATTTGTCATCATTCTCTTATAAATAATTGCAACTTGACCAATTTGTACACCTGCTACCACTATATATTCATTGCGTCAAGGCGTAGTCTTTGACACGAAAACAGATGAAATGGAAACAAGTCTATGGATGTCACATCTACCGAATTGCGGCTACTATTTTGCCTATGCAGTGAAATGCTAATGTAAAATACACACACAAAACGTCGTTTCAAAAGGCACAATTTTCTTCACAAAAAAGAACAATTTAAAAATACGCGGCAGTTAAAATCGACGCCCTCGAGGGCGCTGTGGCTTCCATTCATATGATCTTAAACCTGGAGAGCCAACCGCCTGGGTTGGCGAAAGGGAAGCCTATTCGCGGTGCTCAGGGGCCTGGAGCGCGCTGGGACCCGCCGCCCTGGGGATGCCCGGAAGGCAAGATTTCTTTAAGACGCCTCTAAACCTTTGCTCAGACTTTCAGCTTCTGACCTAGGACCGCTCACTGTTCCAAATCTGGCGTGCGACCAAAACCAAACCGGTTTTGTCCGCCGGGTCTTTCTCACCACCAGCAGCTCCTCTTCTGCCACAGCAGAACCCCCTCTGCTCTCTGTCCACGCCCCCACACTCCCCGCCTTCCCTGAAAGACTCGTTACTCGTCGCGTTGGCCACCGCCCCCGGCCTCGGGGTCGCTCTGGTCGTCGGTGAAGCAGACGTCCACGTCGCTGTCGTTGTCGCTCTTGGGCTCTCCCGGCTCCGGGGGGTAGTGAGGCTCGGCGCCCGGGCCGTCGGCCGCCTTGGGGAGCAGGTTCTGGCCGGGGTGGCGAGACTTGACGTGGCGCTCCAGGTCCCGGCGGCGTACCAGCACCTTGCCGCAGAACTCGCAGCGGTAGGGCGTGTTGCCCTCGGCGTGCAGCCGGATGTGCTTGTTGAGATTGCTCGGGTCGCCGAAGGGCCGCAGGCACACCTTGCACTTGAGCGGCTTATAGCCCGTGTGTGTCCTCATGTGGATCTTGAGCCCGTACTTGCGCGAGTACAGCTTGCCGCAGTAGAGGCACAGGTGACCCGTCTTGGGCTTGCCCGCGCCGCTGCCGCCCCCGCTGCCGCCTCCCCCGGCGCCGCCCGCCGCCACGACGGCCGGGGGCAGCGTCCCCGCGTCCAGGCGGCCGCGGCTTTTCCCGGCTGCCATCTCCGACAACTGCTGCGTGTGCATGGCGATCTCTCGGTCAATGCTAGCCAGGGAGCCCAGCTCGGCCGGGCTCAGAGCGGCCGCCGCCGCGGGCCCGCTGAAGTAAGAGATGGACTCCGGATACTTGAGCAGCCCGCCGAAGTGCAGTTTGAGCGGGTAATAAGCGGCGGCGGCTGGTGAGCCGTACAGGAGCTCCCCGTTGTAGACGGTAAAGGCAGGCATGACAGCCGGCAGGTGGCTGCACTCGCCACCCGGGTAGCCTTTGAGGCCGCCCGCGTCAAGGGGTGGCAGCGAGCAGCGTTCGAGGGGCAGCCCGGCTGCGGGGGGCAGCTGCGCGTAACGCGCTCCTGGCAGGTCGGCGGCGGCGGGCGGGGCGCGCTCCACGTGCTTGAAGGCGGACGCCTCTTCCGGGGGCCCGGGGAGCAGAGGGAAGCCGCGCAGAGCCGCGGAGCAGGGCAGGCCAGGAGGCGGCGGCGGGTCCCCCGCGAGTAGGCACTTGGGATGGTGATGGTGGTGCGCATGGTGGTGATGGTGGTGGCCAGCGCCGCCAGCCGCCGGGTTCTCCCCGCTTCTCGGGTGTCCGCCTGCCCGTCCCCCGCCCAGCAGCCTGCTTAAAGCCAGGCCGGCCCCGGGTTTGCCGCCGCCCTCGTCCCGGTAGGGGTCGCCGTGCGCGGCGGTGGCTGCCCTGGCCAAGCCAGCAGGCTTGAAAGCAGAGCGCACGCCTGGGTAGAAAGCGAGGCCTCCGCCCCCCGCTGGGGAACCGCCCACGATGCCAAGGAAGTGGCCATGTCCTCGGGCGGGACCACTCATGTCCAGAGCGCGGTCCGGCTGCTCTTTTCCCTTCTTGGACGGCCCCCACTTGGCCAGGGTCGGTGACGTGGCGGAGGGCGCGGAGGAGGCCTCGCGCTTGATGCTCTCCCGCGCTCCGCAAGCCTGAGGGGCCGGTGGGACCTGCGGGTGCGGTCGAACAGTGCTCGCCGGGGCGGCCGCAGCAAAATCTGACGCCGGGGGTTTCGGGGAAAGGCGAAGGCCATCCGCGGCCGGGGCAGCGCTTTGGCGAGCCGCGTGCTCGTGGTGCAGGTAGGCGCGGCCCCCGCCGCTGCTGAGCACGCAGTGGAAACGTAGATGTGCTTTAAGGCTGTTGGGATATCTAAACGTCCTCCAGCAGTACCAGCAAATGTAGCGCTCCTCCCCTGCGCGAGAAATAGTGAAAAGGAGACCCGGTGAGAAGCAAACAAGCGAGAGAAAGAAAGCGCCAGCGCGCCCAAGGCAGGTTTTGACCAGCGGTATGGGATGAACCATAAATATTCTTGGGTACCGGCGAATAAGTTAGTTCGGCAGCCCCATTGTAGGAAGGACTCCGAGAAGCCCCAAATGGCCAACTTTGTCACCATCTCCATTCTCTGGGATTACTCAGAGACCGAGAGGTGGGACCTGGGCCTTTCCAACGAAGACTTTCTGCGGGCCATCCGAGCATATCTTCATTGGAAGGGCAGTGCTCAGGGAGGCTGGCTTGAAAGAGCCGGGGAAGAGCCGAGAGCAGCTGTTGCTTTAAATCAAGTGTCGGGCTGTGCTGTGCCTGGGCCCATCTGTTGGTGTTTGCAGAATAGGTGGCGTATGTCAAGGAGTTTGGATAAACTGAACAAAGGCCAATCTAATGGTCGTGAGCGCCTCATTACCAGGCGAGACAATATCCTGTATGTATGGGCCATATGTAATCATTCCTTTTCACAGAACAATGTCTTTTATGTCCACTACCCACCCTCCCCAACCCCTCCCAGTCTTAAACACTTTGCTTGAGATTTTCCTGGAGCGTGACCAACTGAAGGACCACATCGGGACTATGATTTGCTATTCTTCAAAATTATTTGCATCTTTATTTCCTCTTTAACCCCATTTAATTTGATGGGAGAAAAGAAAAAGTCTTAGGTCCTCATATTCTAAAAACAGAAGGATTATATGCATTGTCTTGTCAGTTGTTCCACCTGGTTATTAATTAACTCCTAGATAGCTGCACAAATCCAAGCTTAGTAAAGTTCTTGGAAAATATCAATGTATGTGTGTGTGAGAGCTGTCTCTTATANTAGGTCCTCATATTCTAAAAACAGAAGGATTATATGCATTGTCTTGTCAGTTGTTCCACCTGGTTATTAATTAACTCCTAGATAGCTGCACAAATCCAAGCTTAGTAAAGTTCTTGGAAAATATCAATGTATGTGTGTGTGAGAGAGAGAGAGAGAGAGAGAATAATATAGATACTCAGCTTTCAATAAGTACATAGTTCTCTGTTAGGGACTACACACATGCTTTTGGCATCAAACCTCCTTGTGTGTTTAATATTATTAACATTAGTTGTTTAATTTTGCTAGAGTCTGGGAACACAGTCAAAAGACATGTGTATGAGACAGATTTTGATCACATGGTAGAAGTTAATTTTCACTTTAAAAGGTCATGTTATATCGCTTCAGAGAAAGTAAGCTTGCAATGGGGTTTCTTCTTAAATATTGTGGTTGATTGATAATACTTGGTTTATTGATTATTGGTTTCTTAATAACCAATTATTATTGATAATTGGTTGATTGAAGGTAAGGATGTCCATGAGAAAGAAGTTATTTGAGCCACAAGAAAGTATACAAAGTAAACATCAGGTTCATTAAACGTAATGGGAAACTTGAATTTTTCCTCCTTGCACACCAGCAGCTTAAACTGCTAAAACATTACTACAGAAACAACAATGGGAGAAATTTTCAGATATTCCTCTCTTCATGTATTTCACTCTTGAATCTGGATAAAGCAAGTCGTCCTTCCTCCCAGATAACTAAGGTGGAAGTTCAAGTAAGGAGCAGATTATTCTAGCTGAAGTTAAGGTAGAGCAGAAAGAAAATGGAGAAAGGAAGATGATTTGCCTACGTGACCTGTCCTCATTGTTTATGGAAGCCAGATAATGATTCTAATGATTTCAACGATAAAAATCATGTCTGTTGTACTGAACAGCCATGTAAAATAAATCTTCATAAGAGGGAAGACTTTCTGAGTTCTCTTGGTGGTTGTGTTGATTTAATATCTTAAGTAACTTCCTTTCTGCTAAGTTCAGAACCTCCCTCTCATCACACCTTTTTAAAGAGGGCATTTTCCAAGGCTACCCCAAAGTGACTCAGCTCTGTTCCTAAAACAAAGTCAGTATTTTCCTTAATCTTACTATGGAATTGAAACCCACTAGAGTTAGCCAATATTGGATGAATTGCAGCCATCTCTACTTATTTCTTCCTCTTTTCAAGGTTTAAGCCAATGGATGTTTTCTGTTTCATTATTTTTTTTTAGTTTGTCCTAATGAGTTGACATGTTCTCTTGATTCTGAAATCCAGCCTGTGCCAAAACATATCAACACACCTTGTAAGTGATTTTGCCTCCTCTCTCAGATACATCTCCAAGGTTATCAAGATTTCAAGCATCTGAAAGCTGGAGAAATCAGGGTTCAAAATAACCTACACATTCCCCAAAAGGGAAATGGTGTCTGTTCTGATATCTGTGACCATATGATGTTTATTGGCTCTATTGACTGAAATGAAAACATGAGGGCCACCACTCAAACAAATTGCTTTTGTACTATTTGAGAGTGTCTAAGAAAGGGTGTTCTTTGCAAAAATTCCTGGCCCTCAAAGGCCAGTAGTCCTTGGAATTGTTCTATAGTGACAGATTTGAGAGTTCTCCACTATGGGGCTTTTGTCTTGTTTCTGTTTTACTGGAAGAAGTTGACAAGAGAATGTAATATAATGTGATAGAAGGAAAAATCTAGGAAAACTTTTATGAATACTGTACATACAGGTATACCCACAAAATCAATAGAATTAATTTACAGAGGACAAGGACACTCTGAAGTGAAGTGATTCATCATTTTGAATTAATTTCATTTTGTCTTGTTCATGAAGTGTTTCTTAAATCCCACACTTGTATTAAGTTCTTTAACTCTATTTCTAAAGGAATGAGATTAAGCAGGCGATTCAGGAGAATGTGTCAAAATATTTCACAGCATCTGTGATGTTGACTTTAAATGTAACTATGTCTTTAGGAAAAATTACAAACTAAAACAACTGGTGAAGAGAAAAGAAAGTCACAGAAGCATTGTGCAATAAAAGGGAGTCTGGAGATCTTAACTATTTTAGCACCTTCCAGCTTTTTTCCACAGGAAGTGTTGCTCAGTGTCCTAGAGGAGGTTTGAAAATGTTTCTTTCTTTAGTTACTTGCTGCACCTTAATTTGCATGAATCCGCTCTGGGCTTTGGAAAGGATCAAAAAATCTGAGAAGAAACTGGGATACATCCCCCAGTTTCGATTTAAGTAGGGAGAGGGAAATGAATAAATACCATTTAAACGGAAGGGCCTCAGTACCTGCCAACTGACCAGCTGTAAGTACCGTAATGCTTCTAAAACGCTGTAGAAATAACATTACTCTCCTCCAAACCGATGAAGAGATCCCCCTCACCTTATAAAAGCATTCCAGGTTTGAGTTACATTTTTTGGAGCTCATGATGTAGTTATCCTTATAATATGTTAAGGCATCTTTATGGATTCTTAAGTAAGTAAATAATTGTCTCTTTGGGTATGCTATCGGAAAGGACTACCCGCATGAAATTCAGGGAGTATCTTCCCCCTGACATCAAGAACAAGATTACTATGGTCTGTTAGCATTTAGTGTTGATTTAAAGGCAGTAGTGGTGACGTCGCCTCTGCCCACTCCGACTGGGAGTATGAATTCAGTTTTACACAGAGCAAGAAAAAGGCCTTTCGGGTCTAGGGATGCCCCCCAAAGACCAGAGGAGGAGGACTGGACTCTCGCCCACCCGCACTTCCCTTGGAGGCTCTCTTAGCGACGGTACCTTTCTCGTCGTGCGTTGGGGTTGCAATGATGGGTATGTCGAACCACTGCGCCAAGGAGTTGGAATACCACACGGTCAGCTCCTCCCCTGGCTGGACGTCTCGCAGTGCTCGATAGAATATCTGGGACGCAAGGAACAGGACAGCTTGCAGTCATTTTCTAGGTAACTGGTCAAAAAAACAACTGAAAGGAAAGATTCGATTCCCAGCCCCGACGCTGTGTGACGCTGGAAAAGCTATTAGACCTCCTCTTCAAATGGGGAAAATAATAGTATCTACCTTATAGGGTTGTTGGGATGTTTAAATGAGATCTCTAGCTTAAGTGCTTTGCTCTTAACATCGGTGACAGTTTGGTAGATAGAATTGGCGGGGGGCGGGGGGGGGGGGAGNGTGGTGGTGGTGGTGGTGATGGTGGTGGTGGGGGTGGTGGTGGTGGTGGGGGGGGGGGGGGGGGGGGGGGGGGGGGGGGGGGGGGGGGGGGGGGGGGGGGGGGGGAAGCCCACAGTACCTGTCCTCCGGGTAAGTCTGCAATAGCTTCCAGAGTCTGTTCCTGGGGGTTCCTGGCTGCCCGGATTAACCCTATCCACTCCAGGGGGGAGCCCCCCGACTCGTCCACCAGCTCCCCTCTCACCATGCGCACCTGTAACACAAGCAGTGGTCGTTCTTCCCGGTGCCACGGCCGGACCCGCAACTGGAGGGAAAGGGTATCCCCCCACCACCCGACGTAGGAATGGTTGCATTCGCTTTGGCCAGACCGCTGTGCGCTGCTGGGAGGAGGGTAAGTCCTTAGGACCCTTGCTTGGGGGAGGGAGGAAGAGGGGAGGCCGGCTCGTATAACAGTTCCCCGTGTTGTTCCACCTTGACAGCGCGAGTGAAAGCGTCCCGCCCGAGCGAGCCACATATACCCTGGGCGCACCTCGTTCCCAGACGTTTCTCACCGGACCCTAGCTCTCCCTTTCGCGGTACTGAGAGCAGTCGTGACGCCAGGCAAGAGACGTTTCACAGTCAATCCCGGGACACAGGCCATCCCGGGCCTCCTCTCGTGCCTCCTCATTCCCGCGGCACCGCACCCAAGTGCGGAGATGCCTGCAAGCCCCGCGGCAAAAGTGTCTGAACAAAGCGGCCGCGGGCTGACCGGTCATTTAAAAGCAATTAAAGCGTGTTTAAAGCAGAAGGCGTGGTTCGCGAAGAGCTAGGCTTTACTCCGCCGGGGAGAGGATGATTGCGAGAAGAACCAGGTACTGGTCCGGCCGGCGAGCCCCGGAGCAGCGCCTTACAAGAAAGCTGTAGTCCAGGGTCCTCTTCCCGGTTCCTCCTCCCCAAGTCACCGGACTCCTGCCTTCATTCCCGGTAGCAGTTGCCCGACCTTCACCCGCTGGGGCGCCTCAGGGCGGGCGGGAGCCTGTTAGAAACCCTCTCAGGTCAGGGGTCGCAACGCTGTTTGGGAAGTTGGAGCTGGCAGGTTGACCCTGAAGCCTCCCATCTGCGATCCTAGCCCCTCCGAGGCCGGCTACAATCGCCGGGCCCAGGTGACCCACGCGGGTAGACGTTCCTGGTCCTCGGAACCTGCGTCAGAGCCACTGCCTGGCGCATCCTCTCTCCACTCGCCCCAAATCCACAAGCAGACATCCGCAGAAGGAAACACCTGGGGAGGTTCTAGGAACTAAGAGTCTCCAAGGATAAGTTTTTTGGAGACGATGAGATTAAATTATCTGAAGGTAAATTTAAGCCTCAAATTAGCTTACTGAAAGGCAGAAGATTAAAAAAAGAAAAAGTCCTCAACGCCTGTGTGTTGTATAAAAGAGAAAAGGCACGTTTGCCAAGAGAGGCTGGATAGGGCGCGGAGGAGGGTTGGGGGTTGCGCCTCTGCGACAGAGACCCCAGCGCTCCGGGGAAATCGGGAGTTCCTAGTGGTCCCAGCACGTAAAGAGCCTAGTGCACCCCACCCAGGGGCTGTCCCCTCTCAGCTATATCTTCTCCCCTAGCCTGGCCCACGTCCAGCTCTTGGTTAACGCGACTTGTGGGAAATGATCGGAGTCCCCTTCCACCTGGCAGAATTGGCAGGTAACGGCTCAGTCACCCGTTTCCTCCCCTAACCCTATCCACCCCTTTCCTAGGCTGGGAAGAAGGGGAGACGAACGAGCGGCAGAGAGCGGAGGTCGGACTGGCTAATAATACCTTTTTCTTGGGCCCGGGTTCCCTGCGGTCTGACAGGTACTTGCCCAGCTTGAAGGTTCCAGGCACCGGCCCGAGGCGCAGGCCGGCTGGGATGCAGCAGTCGGCACTCACACTGGTGGCCGGAGCGCGGGCGGCTCCGTGCATTGCTGCCGCCGCCGCCAGGCAGGCGCTCGGGTGCGCGGGGTCCTCGGCAGGGCGCGAGTGACAGAGCAGGAGCCGCGCGCGAGCCGGTGAGCCGCGCCCCGACGTGCGTCCTGCACCCGCAGGGTGACGCGGCCGGGCATGCACTGCGCCTTTTCAATCTGGGCGGGCGCCTTTTGGCACCGCGAGCGGAAGGGCGCGGAGTTTGGTGAGAGAGTTGCGCTGCGGAGCAGCTGCAGAGTCCCACCCGAGAGGGTCACATGGAGTGGTTCCCTCAGCCCCTTGCATAATCGAGGCCTCTGAATGGCTGGCGCACAATGGTCCAGGCGACCTTCCCATTCCTAAAAATCCAATTTGTCAAGGGCGAAGAAAAGGCGCTGGTGAATCAAAGGTCCGGCGGGACCATTAATCCTCAGCATGGGGTATTGTCCTCGAGACAGTTACGATATTTTAAGTGACAAATCCACTGTATAATTTCTCCATAAATTTTACTTCCTTTTATTGTTCGCCGACAAACCAGTTTTGGGAAATAAGTGACTACTTTAAGTCTACTTGGCTGATTCCTTTGAGCCTTGGTCTACTTCAAAGATTTTTAATTCTCTCCCCTTTGGCTTTATTGTAAAGGAGATTAAACAAAGAGATGGGGACTGTTTGGAGGACTTGTTAACTTCTATTGATTTCTGGCGTGTGCCATACAGAAATTAGGCAGGTACTTGATGGGAAAACACCAGAAAATACCTACACTTTTTAAATAACGGCCATATTACCATTTCAGGGGATTGGGTTCAGGCCAGTCGACTATTTAGAACCACTTTATCGTCCCCTCTGTCCAGTTTGGAGTCCGGACTACTTTTGGGAGACGACGTCAGTTGCACCTTTGCTCCCCGGTGCCCCCCAGGCTTGCACTTTCTCTGGAGAATGGGAAGAGGCCGTGGGACTAGACGTGGGGATCGCGTGCCCTGACTACACCCGAAGATTGAAGAGGGGTTCTGCTGGCTGGGTTTTTAATCATTTCTCCCCTGCAGGCCAAACGAAGAATAAACCCTGAACGCTTTTAAGTTTAAAACGAGGACGAATTTCTTGGGGCGAACTTCCCCAGAACCAACAAGCCAGACATTTCTTTTAAAAGCACTCTAGCAAAGGTCACAGGAAAGAGGCGAGAAGTGGGCGTTGATAACAGTGCATGCCGGCTCAGTCGCTCGGTCGTGTCTGACTCTTTGCAACCCCATGGACCATAGCCCCCCAGCCCCACCCCCACCCCAGGCTCCTCTGTCCATGGAATTCTCCAGGCAAGAATACTGGAGTGGATAGCCATTCACTTCTCCAGGGGATCTTCCTCACCCAGGGATCGAACCTGCCTATCCTGCATTACTTCGTATTTCAACCAGAATGCTCCTCCTTTTCTTTTAGAGAAGCCTCCGATTTGTGTGGGGACAGTTACTGCATTATTGTCAAGTGATAGACGAGTGATCGAGCACATTAGATATTTGTGACAGTTCTGCCGGCATCTGCGGGGTGCTAATCATCCTGAGCGCTGCTTCCCAAACGCAATGCCCAGGAGTCGGTATTCCGGGAGAAACCTGAGTGACTCTGTGCTCCGGCCTGCTGTTGGAGGCCCAATCACTGCGCAGATGCAGGAGGACTCCCTGCTGTGGCCACGCCGAAATCTCCACCCGGCCTGTGCTTCTTAGGCCACTGGTGGGGATAATTCTGATTAACAGCAGCGGCAGGACGCAAGGTGGCGACACCTGTAACTTAGCAGTTCGTCCCACCAGGCCCTGCCTGCGGGACCCGTCGATGGAGATACGCGTCCGCAGTACTGGACAAGGTCAAGAGACTCGGGCTCCTGCAGTCCGTGCTCCGTCACTCAAGGTTCGAGGAAACTTCGGGAAGTTGCTTCAGAGCCTCAGTCTCGTAATCCGTAAAATGGAAATAATGATGCAGCCTCTTGGTTTCCATTCCGTAATTCACTAGGGTTTATGTGAAGGTCAACAGCAGTGATCTGTAGAGTGAATGAATTTAGGGCGTTCCAAAATTCGCGGCTTGCCTAACGGGAATCCAAGCCAAGCCAAGAGAGAGGTGGTGACACACGGATGGCCGCTAGGTGGCAACCCCAAGGCCAGTGTAGACGCTGCAGCTGGGACGGAAAAGGGCCAGTTGGCGGATCCGAGCAACCATACACTGCGGTTCCTCTATCCCTGCATCCACACGGCGTCCAGGGCTCCTTTGCGAGGGAACTGCCGCTGATTTTTTATTCTTAACCCTCCAATTGCCCCCTCTGCAGGCCGCGAAGGCTGGCCGCGACAGAGAGCAGGGAGCCTTTGATCCAGAGGCCCATGAATGGCAAAAGTCAGGGGAGGGGAGGAGGAGAGGAAGCGGCTCCGAAGAGTGGAGGGCAATAAATTTAAGCCATGAACATGTCCCTCTAACCTCTGGCCTGGCGACTCCGGGATGACACCCAGTTTAAATTACCAGCACTGTGAGCGGGAAGGGGCGAGCGCGGGGCCTGGGTTCGGGGCTCCTCCCCGGCCCTCCTTAATGAGTGAAAAAGCGTGAACGACACGCGAACAATTTTATCAATAGAACCATGTAAAGGCCGACTGTGAGGAAAGTTATTTATTAATATAGCCAATTGTGGCTGGTTCCCAGCCCCTCGAGAAGAAAGAGACTGCGCCAGAGGCATTCACACCAGCTCGCCCAGTTTTATTCTGTCCTGTGGCTCAGAGTTGAAGTTCCCCAAGTGAAATAAATTGTCCACAAAGGAGGAAAGGAACACATTTTCTTTTATTTTTCCTCCCCTAAAAAGCAAGGGTGAAACCAATCTAATGTGCCCAGTGGAGCAAGATGGGCCGTGAAAGGCTGGGTGTTAAAAGTAAAAGCGGGCTGTGCAGCAAATGGGATGGAAAATTAAATGAAATTAAATAGCTTGAACGGCCGTATTGTCCCTTATTAAAAAGACACATTAATTACATGGTCTCAGCCTTATTCAAAGACAATGTTGAGACTCAATCAAAACATTCCACTCGGCTTTTTTATGGACTGAAAATGGGCGTCCAGAGGCCCCGTTAAAGCGAAATCCCTTCTACGCCGAGGTGCGGGACTAGGCAGGTTTGTGGGCGGCCCCGCTCGCTGCCCATCGCGGAACTGCGCGGCCAACACCGGCGTCCCGGTAACAGGTTGCCTCTAATCAGGCGTGGGCGCGGGAAAGCGGCGGCCCTCCCGCCACTGGACCAGCCCACCCCGAGCCGAGCCCCACCGCGCCGCGGTGCTCTGCCGGGCAGCGCTAGGGGGAGGCCCCGCCCGCGCCTGGTGGCGTCGGAGCGCGGAGCTGGATGCGCTGCCCGCACCACGCACGTGAAAGCAGGCTGCGCTCCGCTTGGAGGGAAAGAGCCCCAGCAAGACTTCGCGCTGAGCTGGGGTCTCCGCGGCTCAAAGCCCTGGTGCCTCAGATCCTAAGGGGGCCCAGTTGGCTACTCCCCGGTCCCCCGCGGCCCTTGACCTTGAGGCCCCGGGTGTTGGGGAGTCACCAACGCTACCACCCTCCCCAGCCGACGCGCAGAGTCCCGAAACCCTGGGATGGACGGAGGGGCGCGGGGTCCAGGACCGCTGGCGAGACCGCGCGGGAGGCAGAGGCCTGGCAACTCCGCCGAGCTGGGGCCAGAGGTGACGGGGGCGCGCCCCTGAGGGTGTCCGCGCCGGCCGGGAAGGCGGGTCAGTGCGGACCAGCTGCGCTGCCCCCGAGGCGCGGGTGGGACATTAAGGCCGGGTCTGAATAGGGCGGCGGAGACGGGCTCTGGGAACGCCACCAGATGACACGCCAGCGACTGGGCCATTTTCCCCTAATTGCGAGGCCGGTGGGTGCGCAGCGGCCGGAGACTCCAAACGCGCGCCGAGGATGCAGCCTGGGCGCCGCTGGTGGGTTTTGTGGTGCCTTTTTTGTTGTGTTTTAAGTCCTTCATTGGAAGCGGCTCAATAAAAGTATTCAGAGTCCCTCTCAAGTTGCCTTTTAACCGGAGTTCCCCCAACTTATTTCTTGGTTCTTTCGGTTGACATGGTGCAAAGAAAAGTCAGCGAGCGTGTTGCTGAATTGCAATGTCTCGGGGCACCTCCACATTCAACGCTCCTCTGCCGGCCGCTGCCGAATGAGCCCGCACTCAATTCGATTTTCCTTGCTGTTGGGCACATTTAGGAGCGCCTCTATTTGTGAAGTTCATTTCTAGGCAAATGTATTCAAGAGCTGATGGGAATGAATAGGACCGTGTGTCAGCCGCCCCTAATTGGGATTAAAGCACTTAGGAGCATATGCAGAGAGTGACAGAAATTCTCAGGTTGCATTGTGTTCAGACTTCCACCCGCTTGGACACTCCTCCTCCAAGGGAGATTTATAAAGCTTGCAGAGAGAAACTGAGGAAAGAAAAGCGAAACGGAAAAGAGACGGGCTAATGGCTCAGGATGGGGCTGTGGTTCAGCAAGTGGTGGTGACAGCTTCTGAGAAAAGATGTTGGGGATAATTGAACGCGGGCGGGGGAGCGGGTCTGAACTCTTTAATCAGAAAGGCGGAGAGTTAAAAGGCGAAATAAAGATGTTCTTGAGATTCCCAGACGGTTTTTCTCCCCCTTTCCCCACCTCCCCTTGAAGAGCTCGGCTTTCTTTCTCTTAATCTCTGCCTCCCAACCCCAGCGCCAAAAAACATACCCTCTCTAGGGGCAATAATAAGAACTATTTGGTATTTGAATTGGGGAGAAAAAGTTAAAAGATACAAAAGTATCTTCTTGTGTATGTTAAAGAGAACTTCACATCCAAATAAGTCAATAGAAGTATTTTCTGATGTTTGTGTGTAAAATACACACACAATAGTTAAATCACAAGCATAATGATGTGTCTCTATACAGTCATATGTGTATGAACATACAGTCAGATGTATGTTTTCTTGTAAATCTCCAAAGAGGCCGCTGGGTTTCTGAGCTGAAGGAGACAAGGCCTTTTAAAAAGCTGGAAATCAATCTGCTTTGAGGCTGGGACAGTTGTCTAAGCAAAGAGCAGTGACAGTCTCTTTTAGCACCTGAGGAGCAGGGAAGCCAGAAATGACATGAAAACTAAAGAATAGTAAGGGGAACACAGATTATCTGGATTTCCTTGTTTGTTTCTAAGCCTGGGGCCAGATGGAGACGTCTCACTTTTGGTGTCATTTTGGTACCATAAGAATGTATTTCCTCCTCCCTTTAATTGGAATGTATTCCCCTCTCCCTTTAATTGGAATGTATTTCCAGTTAAAGTTATTTTGAGATTTAATTCTGTTTTAAAATCTACATGCGGCAAGAGAAAAAATAGAAGAGAAAAGGCAGTTGATGTGTGCACCTGAAGAAGGAATAATATAACCAGTGGTTTTTGAAGTAAATTTCTACTCAAAATTGGTTCCCAGACTTAGTATATCTAGAGACACTTCCCCCTCCTTGCCTGATGGGAAGGTGAGTTCTCCAATTACAAGGAGGATTTCAGGTTAGAGAAGATAACCATGTGACAGATAGACAATCCCCATTGGTGAGCCATGAGTCAAACATTTTTTTCTCTCTTCAGTTCCTCCACGGACCTAAAGCCTTCCTTTCTTCCCAATCAAGCCCACCTCGTGAAGAAAAAAACATGTAAATCTATATTCAGGAAGCACAGAATTGTCCTTTAACCCATGATCCAGTGGTACATATGGTGCAGGGAGATGGGGGCAGGGGGCGGGAAGCTGCCCAGCAGGCACTGTGTAATTCCTAGGACAACCTGTGAGCAATGGAAGTTCATTAAATGGTCATTATGATAGCAATAGAAATAGAACAATTAAAAAAAAAAAACACCCAGCTGAATGTCACAACTAAGAATCAAGTTCAGGTTCATAACCAGCATCTCTGAATAACAATTAGTAGATTCACTAGTAGGAGTAGCATCCTGTGTACTCTCCTAATTCACCACTATGTGTTTGTCCAGTTGAAAAGTCAATTTCATCACTCATGTTATTCATGCTTGTGCTATTATGTTCATGACCAAATGATGATATGTTTTAGCTTCCTGAAAGCATGTTTGAATTTTATAGTAGGGACTTCACGTTCAGAAAAGCTTTCCAAATAAATATATGATCACAACATAAAAAAATTAGGTGCAGTTACAAAAGTACATTTTTTATACATATATACAAAAACATTTTCTTTGTTAAACAGTTTTATTGAGGTATAATTTACTCACCATACAATTCACCCATTTAAACTGTACAATTCAATGTTGGTGGGTTTTATTTCCTTACTTATTTTTAGTATATTCACAGGATTTTGCAGCCATCACTAGCAGTCTGATTTTAGAATATTTTTATCTCCTTTCCCCAAAAGAAAGCCTATACCCATTTGCTATCACTCCCCATATGTTCCCAGACTCCCTAGTTATAGGCAAGCATTGTGAATTTTCTGTCTCTAAAAGTTTGCTTACACTGCACATTTTATATAGATTGAACCATACAATACATGGTCTTTTGCAACTGAATTCTTTCACTTAGCATAATTTATCAAGGTTCATCCATGCTGTAGCATATGTCAGTATCTCATTTATTATTGTGGATGGATAATCTTTTATTGCATAGATATATCATATTTTGTTTATCCATTTATCAACTAATAGACCTTTAGTTTGTTTCTACCTTGCTATTATGTATAATGCCACTGTGCTTTATTGACTATGCCAAAGGCTTTGACTATGTGGATCACAATAAACTGTGGAAAATTCTGAAAGAGATGGGAATACCAGACCACCTAACCTGCCTCTTGAGAAATTTGTATGCAGGCCAGGAAGCAACAATTAGAACTGGACATGGAACAACAGACTGGTTCCAAATAGGAAAAGGAGTACGTCAAGGCTGTATATTGTCACCCTGCTTATTTAACTTATATGCAGAGTACATCATGAGAAACGCTGGACTGGAAGAAACACAAGCTGAAATCAAGATTGCTGGGAGAAATATCAATAACCTCAGAGATGCAGATGACACCACCC
>SJYX01017753.1:161165-192712 GCA_006410675.1 Oreotragus oreotragus
GATTGGGGGCAGGAGGAGAAGGGGACAACAGAGAATGAGATGGCTGGATGGCATCACGGACTCGATGAACATGAGTCTGAGTGAACTCCGGGAGATGGTGATGGACAGGGAGGCCTGGTATGCTGCAATTCATGGGGTCGCAAAGAGTTGGACACGACTGAGCAACTGAACTGAACATTTGCACACAACTTTCTGTGTGCATATATATTTTCACTTGTTTTGGATGCATACCCATGAATGAAATTGCTGGGTCTGTATTAAACTGTTTGAACAACAGTCAAACTGCTTTCCAAAGTGCTGCACCATTTTACATCCTACCAGTGATTTACAAACTTCTCTGGTGGCTCAGAGGTTAAAGCGTCTGCCTGGAATGCAGGAGATGTGGGTTCGATCCCTGGGTTGGAAAGATCCCCTGGAGAAAGCAATGGCAACCTAGTCCAGTACTCTTGCCTGGAGAATCCCATGGAGAGAGGAGCATGGTAAAAAGTTTCTTCATATCCTCCAGCATTTCTTATTATCTACTTTTTTTTCTCTCTTTTTTTTTACTATACCCATCTTAGCAGGGGTGAAGTAAAACCTCATTGTAATCTTATCTACATTTACCTAATGACTAAATGGCTAATGCCCAAGCATCTTTTCATGCCCTTCTTGCAATTTGTTTACCTTCTTTGGAGAAATGTCTATTCAAATCTTTTCCACATTGTTAACTATCTTGTCTTTTTATTATTGAGCACAGATACATTTTTATAACTTTAAAATTACTCAACAAAAAAAACAGGCTATTAAGTTTAACGATCATAACACCACTATGAGGTAGATTTTATTATTTATCTTTTGCCAATAAGAAAAGTTCAGAGGGGTTAATAAGCTTGCTTAGAGTCACACAGCAAATAATAGAATTCTTCTCACACCTTCTGAGAACCAAGCCCAGACTATTTTCACCTGACCACATTATATTCAGAACTTTTAACTGACTTCACATATCTTCACATGCTCCTTTCTGTGAGGATCATTAATTAAGTTATCATAGGATGTCCTAATGGTTGAGAGAGTGGGCTCTAGAGGCAGACTGCCTGGATTCAAATCCTACCTCTGATGGTTACTACGCATGTGACCTTTAGCAAAGGTAACCTTTCTATTCTTCAGTTTCTTCATCTGTAAAATATGCATAGTAAGCAGACCTTCTTCATAGGATTGTTGAGAGGATTATGACATGTTGATGAAAAGTGCTTAGGATTAGAACTCAGGACAGAGAATATACTCAGGAATGTGAGTTATTAATATTTTTATGATACCTATGCTTACCATTCACTGAGTCCTATGATAAGATATTGTACTACTAGGCTGGAAATTGTACATGATAAGTTAAATCAAGCAGGATTTCTGACACCAAGGACCACTTGCTAAGGCAGTCGCATAAGATATATAGTCATGTGTGTCAACAAATAATTCATGAGGGGAAGCCTCATTGTATAGACACATTCTAGCTAACAAATGAAGGAAGAGTTCAAGAATTCAAATATTATGGCAACCCTTCATAGAATAATAGATAAAGTCAATGATCTTCAGTGATGACTAGCATCACAAAGAGCAAGCCTCCAAATGGAAGTATACAACACTGCCTATGAGACAGACTTGTCGAAACAAGCAAGCAAGCAAAATTGAACCTGAATCTGATTCCTCTGATAATAGGAAATAGAGAGGACCGATGAACTTGATAAACAAACCCATGAGGATACAATCAGAGAAACAGACTGTGGAATCCTCTACTGGACAAACGACCTGTGTCACAAATAGGTTGGAGCGGGGAGTAGGAAAGAGAGGGGGAAGCAAAAGATTTAAATAGGCTTAAAGGATGTCGTGGTTTTAAAATATGTCCACAGATTCTTTGACAATCCTCCCCTCTAAAGGTGGAGCCTTGAGTGTGAGTCAGACTTAGTGATTGGTTTGCCACAAAGTTGTAAATGAGTGATTTTTGAGACTAGGCCATAAAAGGCATTGAAGAGTCCACCCTGATAATTCTAGAACTGATTAGATATTTAATGATAATTAAATAATGTTAACTACAAGTAGAATAATTGTAATTATTAATAGTATAATTGTAATTGTAGTATAATTTTTAATCCTTATTTTTCAGAAATACACGCTGAAATATTTAAAGATTGAATATGATGTCTAGGGTTTGCTCCAAGTAATTCTAAGGTGGGGGGCAGCGGGTACAGGTATAGATCAGGGTTTTTCAACCTCAGAGTTATTGACTTTCTACATGATAATTCTTTGCTGTGGGAGCCATCCTGTGCATTGGAGGATATTTAGCGTCTTCCCTGATCTCTACCCACTAGATGACCAATAGAACCCCTCCCCTAATTATGACACCAGACATTGCCAAAAGTCTGACAATGTCTAAGGGTAAAAATTACCTCCAGTGGAGAACCACTGAGTATGGTGAAACAAAACTGGCCATAAATTGATAATTGTTGGATTTGAGTGACAGAAGCATGGAATTGATTACACTATTCTCTCTACTTTTCTATGTGCTGAAAATTTACCAAATAAAATGTTATTTTAAAATAAGACTAGGACTTCCCTGGTGGTCCAGTGGTTAAGACTCCACACTTCTACTGCAGGTTTGACCCCTGGTCAGAGAACTAAGATCCCACATGTCGCCTGGCTCAGCCAAAAAATAAGCAAATAAATGAGTAATAAAATAAGATTTAACTTTTTAAAAATAGTAGGGCAGAAGAGATCTGAAGCAAGCAATAGGTATGTATATGTTGCTTATATCCCACTGAGATGCGTGAGAAAAAAATAGGTTCTTTGTTCTTTCAAGAAGCTATACAAGGGATGCTTCTTCTTAAAAGGTCACAGAACAAAGAACCTATTTTTTTTTTCATGGATTTCAGTGGGATATAACAAAGGATGGGGCTTCCCTGGTGGCTCAGACAGTAAAGAATCCACCTGCAATCTGGGAGACCTGGGTTCAGTCCCTGGGTTGGCAAGAGCCCATGGAGGAGGGCATGACAACCCACTCCAGTATTCTTGCCTGGAGAATCCCCATGGATAGAGGAGCCTGGTGGGCTAGCTACAGTCTATGGGATTGCAAAGAGTCAGACATGACTAAGCAACTAAGCACAGCACAGCACAAGGGACATGTCAGAGGGAATGTGTTGAGTTACAGAGTCTGTGATCTAAATGGCCATCTGGAATCGTCACAGCTACAGTGGTACCCCACCAGTCCTAAGGAGCCCACAGGCACAGTGTCCAAAGCTCTCACAATCAGAAATGCTCGTCTGGTGGCATTAAATAAAACTTGTTCTCCTTTTCTCAGTTGTAAACAGAAACCACCAAACGTGCTCTGCACTTAAGTCAGTTATAAATGGCCTACATTTATTGCATTTGTACAAATACCTTCCTTTAAAATAAATCAGTGCAGTTAGTCTACATCCATCCTTGATATTTCAAATCCTGCAGTTCTGTTTTGGAGACCAGTAGAAGAGGAGGCAGCAGGGAGGAGCAGAGTCTTCTGTATTACTGCTGAGTTTGGGGTACTGTGCCCCTGACTTGATGCCCCTGACTTAAGACATACCTTCATCAAGGAGGGTTCTTATGTATTGTTATGTGTTGAATTGTGCCTGTCAAAGTTCATACATTGAAGTTCTAACCCCTAGTATCTTATCTGGAGATAGGGAGTTCACAGAAATAATCAAGTTAAAATGAGGCCATTAGGGTGGGCTCTAACCCAATATGACTAGTGTCCTTATAAGAAAATGAAATTTGGTCACAGACAGGAATATAGGGAAAACATCATATGAACATAAAGACAACTGTCTATTAACACAAACCAAAGAGTTAAGATCTGAAAAAAAAAATGGAGCCACAAAGGATATGCTCATCAAAGTTATAAAGGTCTTAATAGATTCTGGTAGCAAAAAATTGTAATAATAATATGCAATTTCACTACATTACCTTATTCATTGTAGTAAAGTTTCCTATTTGCCTCCCAAGTATCGATTTTCTCCATCTTCTAACAGAACTATAATTACATCACATTTCAGTTGGTTACATTGCTATGGCAGCAAGGCTGTGTGTCCTAGCTTTTTTGTAGCTATATCAGTGACAACCCACTCCAGTACTCTTGCCTGGAAAATCCCATGGACAGAGGAGCCTGGTAGGCTACAGTCCATAGGGTCGCGAAGAGTTGGACATGACTGAGCGACTTCACTTTTCACTTTCATGCATTGGAGAAGGAAATGGCAGCCCACTCCAGTGTTCTTGCTTGGAGAATCCCAGGCATGGGGGAGCCTGGTGGGCTGCCGTCTATGGGGTTGCACAGAGTCGGACACAACTGAAGTGACTTAGCAGCTGGTTAATGTGATATAAGCAGAGTGCTGTCTGAGACTAAGAAGACAACTCAGTTCCCTTTGCCTTTCTCCATTCCTGAGTGCAGACACAATGGCTGGCACTACAACAGGCTTTTTGGTCTATGAAATGACCCTGGGTATGGAAGCCATATTAAAAAGCAAAGACATCGTTTTGCTGACAACAGTTCATTTAGTCAAAGCTATGGTTTTTGCAGGAGTCATGCAGGGACATGAGTTAGACCATAAGAGGGCTGATTGCCAAAGAATTGATGCTCTCCAATTGTGCTGGAGAAGACTCTTGAGAATCTCTTGGACAGCAAGAAGATCAAACCAGTCAATCCTAAAGGAAATCAACCCTGAATATTCATTGGAAGGACTGATGCTGAAGTTGAGGCTCCAATACTTCGGCCACCTGATGCCAAGAGCTGCCTCACTGGAAAAGACCCTGATGCTGGGAAAGACTGAAGGCAAGAGGAGAAGGGGGTGGCAGAGGATGAGACGGTTAGAAAGCATCACTGGACCTGAATTTGAGCAAACTCTGGGAGACAATGAAGGACAGGGAAGCTTGGTGTGGTCAAGTTCATGGGGATGCAAAGAGTGGAACACAACTTAGCAACTGGACAACAATGGAAACTTTTAGTTTTTAAAGAAACCTCTGTACTGTTTTTCGTAGTGGCCGCACCAATGTTGATTCCCACCAACAGTGGAGGAGGGTTTGCTTTTATCTGCACCCTCTCCAGCATTCATTGTTTGTAGACTTTTTAATGATGGCCACTCTGACTGGTGTGAGGTGGTACCTCATTGTAGTTTTGAACTGCATTTCTCTAATAATTAGTGATGTTGAGCATCCTTTCATGTGCCTATTGACCATCTGTATGTCTTCTCTGGAGAAATATCTATTTAGGTCTTCTGACCTTTTTCATTGGGTTGTTTGTTTTTTGGTTATTGAGTCGTATGAGCTGTTTGAAGATTTTGGCGATTAAGCCCTTGTCAATTACATTGTTTGCAAATATTTCCTCCCAGTCCCTATGTTGTCCTTTCTTTTTGTTTAATTTCCTTTCTATGCAAACACTTGTCAGTTTGATTAAGCCCAATTTGTTTCTTTTTGCTTTTATTTCTATTGTCTTGTGAGACCTAGTGGTCAAGTTCTTTGGAGAATACTAATCCCTCCAAATCCCAGGAATTGGAATTTGTTTATATCAAATCTTTATGTGAGTCATGATTAGCTTATAACAAATACAACAGTTTGCTTTCTCCTACTGGGATTGGTTTAGAAATGTGCATGTGAAACAATTCTGGCCAAAATTACATGAGGATAAATTTTTTAGAAATATACAGGAAAGGTTTATATTGATCTTGGAAAGGGTGTACAAAAGGAAAGTAAGAGTGAGAATGTTAGTCGCTCAGTCGTGTCTGATTTTTGTCACCCCATGGACTGTAGCCTGCCAGGCTCCTCTGTCTATGGGATTTCCCATGCAAGAATACTGGAGTGGGTTGCCATTCCCTTCTCCAGGGGATCTTCCTGACCCAGGGACTGAACCCAGGTCTGCACTGCAGGCAGACTCTTCACCATCTGAGCCACTAGAGAAGCCCCCCATTAATTCTGTCTTTGAATATGTAAGGATGAGATTCCTAGAATAGTAACAATCAATCACAAGGAACAAACCAGAGGACAGAAACCAACATGCTAATGAGACTAGACACTTGTCATTGAGCCATTCTGAGACATTGAATTAAACAATCTTACAGTGGCTCAGATGGTAAAAAATCTGCCTGCAGTGCAGAAGACCTGGGTTCAGTCCCTAGGTCAAGAAGATTCCATGGAAAAGGGAATGGTAAGCCACTCCAGTATTCTTGGCTGAAGAATGTCATGGACAGAAGAGCCTGGCAGCTACAGTCTATGATGTCACAAAGAGTTGGACACAACTGAACAACTAACACTTTCACTTTCAAGCAGTTCTGTCTTCAGATAAATAAATCCTATCTGAAATGATAAGTGCTATGAAAGAAAATAAAGCAAAGCAAGCGGTAAAAAGATTGATGGCGGAAGATGCTAGTTTATATGAAATGGCTAGGAAAGGTCTGTCGGCTAAGGTGATTTTTGAGACTCAAAGGAAGTGAGAGAGAGGGCCATGTGAGATATCTGGGGGATGTGCAAAGGCCCTGAGGTAGAGGTGTGCCTAGTAACCTGCAGGTTCAGTGAGGAGGGCAGTGTGACTGGAACACAGTGTGTGAGGAGAGTGGTAGGAGATGGGATTAGAGAGAAAGTAATGGGGCCTATTTATCCAGGGCCTTTTGAATCATATTAAGGACTGTGGGTTTTTTTTCCTCTGATGAGATGGGTAATCATTATAGAATTTTGAACAGAGGTGTGACACAATTGGAATTTTACTTTCGAAGAATCACACTGGCTGCAATATGGACAACAAGGTAAAGGGGAAAAGGTAAAGTAGAGACCAGTTATGAGACTAACAGTATCCAGGGAGAGATGATGGTGGTTTGGACCAGGATGGTAGTGGTGATAAGAAAAGGCAAACTTTGGGAGATGTTTCCAAGGCAGAGCCACCAAGATTGGATTGAGACGTGAAAGAAAAAGAAATCAAGGGTATCTCCTAGGTTTGGGGCATAAGCAAATGGTTAGGATGGATTTGTTATTAACTAAGATGAAAAAGACCAAAGAAGCAGCAACTAGGGGAAACACAAGTTTGTATTAGATTTGAGATGTCTATTAGCATCCAAATGGAGAAATTCAGAAGAAAGTTGAAATATATAAATTTACAATTTAGAGAAGCAGTCAAGCTGGAGATGTAAATTGGGAAGTCATCAGTATATGTATGTATACATGTATGTATACTCTGTCATGACTATATATATAGTCATGATAATGGATGAACTTGTTAAAGGAATGAGTGTACATAGCGATGAAAATCCAAAGACTGAGCAATGGGGCACTTCAACTTCAGAAGTCAAAGAGGTGAGGAGGAAACAGCAGAGAAGACTGAGGAAGCAACCCATGAAATAGGAGAACTGAAAGAGGAGTGTCCCAGAAGTCAAGTTTCTAGAAAATAGAATTATGATCTCTGTCAAATGCTGGTGAGAGATCAGGTAAGCTAAGGATTTAGAAGTTGACCACTAGATGTGGCAACATGGTGGTCAATGCTAACTTTGGCAGAAAAAAGTTTCCATTGGACTGATGAGGGTGAAAGTCTGATGGGATGGGGTTCAAAAAAGGATGAGAGAAGAGGAAGTAACGACAGCAACTGTAAGCTACTTTTAGAATGATTCTTGCTCTAAAGGGAATCGGAGAAATATGGTAGTAACTGGAAGAGAATATGGGATCAAAGACTTTATTGATTGGTAGATACTAGAGTAGGCTTGTACAATGATGCTAATAATGCACAAATGAGGAAGTATTAATGGTGCAAGAAAAAGGAGGGGACAACTGCTGAGTTAATTGAGTTAAGTCAGAATGGTTGATAAAATATCCCTGAAAACTTGTAGAATATTAGGAGATAGGTTCAACAATTCAATCCCTAATGCTATTCCACCTCACCAGGCTTCTTTTTATGCTTGTGCTCAGCTGCTGAGTCTTGTCTGATTCTTTGTGTCCCTGTGGACTATAGCTTATCAGGCTCCACTGTCCATGGGATTTTTCAGGTAAGAATATTGGAGTGGGTTGCATTTCTAGTGCAGATTAAAGGGAGAAAGTGACAGAAGCAATGTCACCCTTTCATCTTGGTGCTCTCAGGCCTCTTCTTGGAAGTCAGAGGGGTTGACTCTATCAGCTGTAGTCCCTCTGCTGCAGGCAGGGAGGCCTGCAGGACCTGCTTGGCCCACCAGCTCTCCTGTAAGCAGCCTTGGGGGCCCAGACAATTTGGGTAACCAGGATCTAAATGAGGTTTTAGATGCATTCATATAGAGAGTTTTTTTTAAACATTTATTTCTTTGGCTGCACTGAGTCATAGTTGGGCACTCGGGATCTTCAATCTTCTTTGTGGTTTGACAGCTCTTAGCTGTGGTATGTGGGATCTAGTTTCCTAACCAGGGATCAAACTCAGGCCCCCTGCCTGGGGAGCTCAGAATCTTAGCCAATGGACCATCAGGGAAGTCCCAATATAAAGAGTTTTGATTCTGGGTCTGAAACCAAGATAGTTTATGGTCTAGTTTGAATTCATCATTTCCTCTGAGTAATCATTAATTTTTCTCCCAAATCTTGCTGAATTCCCAACCTTTAACATTGCTTTATGAAAACACTGTCGTTACTTGTTTATTAGGCAGCTCCTAAAAACCATTTGTATTGTGGTTCATGAAGCCGAAGATCTCAGAACTAAAGGGACATCTAGGGGTTCCAGGTCCCAACTTTCATATACCTTTATAAAGTAAAATCTGTACATGCGTGTGTGTGTGTGTAATGAAACAAATAGGTCTCTTCTAGGTTCTAGGTTACTGAATTAAATAAAATCCCACAAGATATCTTGAATTTATAATTATTGGAACAGGTGGCCATCTGAGAGATACAGGTTCTTATGTTCCCTTCTTCATTTCTCTACTCTCAGTTCAGTTCAGTTCAGTCACTCAGTTGTGTCCGACTCTTTGTGACCCCATGAACCACAGCACGCCAGGCCTCCCTGTCCATCACCAACTGCCAGAGTCCACCCAAATCCATGTCCATTGAGTCGGTGATGCCATCCAACCATCTCATCCTCTGTCATCCCCTTCTCCTCCTGCCCTCAATCTTTCCCAGCATCAGGGTCTTTTCAAATGAGTCAGCTCTTCACATCAGGTGGCCAAAGTATTGGAGTTTCAGGTTCAACATCAGTCCTTCCAATGAACACACAGGACTGATCTCCTTTAGGATGGACTGGTTGGATCTCCTTGCAGTTCCGGGGACTCTCAAGAGTCTTCTCCAACACCACAGTTCAAAAGCCTCAATTCTTCTGCACTCAGCTTTCTTTATAGTCCAACTCTCACATCCATACATGACCACTGGAAAAACCATAGCCTTGACTAGATGGACCTTTGTTGACAAAGTAATGTCTCTACTTTTTAATATGCTGTCTAGTTTGGTCATAACTTTCCTTCCAAAGGGCAAGAGTCTTAATTTCATGGCTGCAGTCACCATCTGCAGTGATTTTGTAGCCCAGAAAAATAAAGTCAGCCACTGTTTCCCCATCTATTTGCCATAAAGTGATGGGACCAGATGCCATGATCTTAGTTTTCTGAATGTTGAGCCAACATCTTTAAGCCAACTATTTTACTCTCCTCTTTCATTTTTATCAAGAAGCTCTTTAATTCTTCTTCACTTTCTGCGCTAAGGGTGGTGTCATCTGCATATCTGAGGTTATTGATATTTCTCCCGGTAATCTTGATTTCAGCTTGTGCTTCTTCCAGCCCAGCATTTCTCATGATGTTCCTCTACTCTAGGTACACCTAATCTTCTTTGGTCTCAATATTTTATGGTCCAAAAGAGATACTTCCTTTCTCATTATAACATATAAATTATACCAAAAATGGGGGAACCCCATGCAAAGTCACTTTAAAGTCATGAAAGAGCAGGTATACATTCAGGGAAGGTTATTCTACCCAATAANAAGAAGAAGACATCCTTTTCATCATAGGGAATTGGAGTGTAAAAGCAGAAACTCAAGAGATACCTGAAATAACAGGCAAGTTTGGCCTTGGAGTACAAAATGAAGTGGGGCAAAGCTTACAGAGTTTTGTCAAGAGAATCCATTGGTTATAGCAAACACCCTTTTCCAATAACACAAAAGACAACTCTACACATGGATATCACCAGATGGTCAATATCAAAATCAGATTAGTTATATTCTTTGCAACTAAAGATGGAGAAACTTTATACAATCAGCTAAAACAAGACCTGTAACTGACTGTGGCTCCGACCATCAGCTTATGATCACAAAATTCAGGCATTTAAATTAAAGAAAGTAGGGAAAACCACTAGGCCATTCAGGTATAACCTAAATCAAATCCCTTGTGATTACACAGTGGAAATGAAGAATAGATTCAAAGGATTAGATATGATAGACAGAGTGCCTGGAGAACTATAGACAGAGGTTCATAACATTTACAGGAGAGAGGGACCAAAAACATCCCAAAGAAAAAGAAACGCAAGACAAAGTGGTTGTCTGAGGAGGCCTTACAAATAGCTGAGAAAAGAAGAGAACCAAAGCACAAAAGAGAAAAAGAAAGAAATACCTAACTGAATGCAGAGTTCCAGAGAATAGCAAGGAGAGATAAGAATGCCTTCTTCAATGAACAGTGCAAAGAAGTAGAAGAAAACAATAGAATCAGAAAGACTAGAAATCTCTTCAAGAAAAGTGGCAATATCAAGGGATATTTCATGCAAGGATGGGCACGATAAAGGACAGAAATGGTAAGGACCTAAAAGAAGCAAAAGAGATTAAAAAGAGGTGGCAGGAATATACAGAAGAACTACACAAAAAGGTCTTAATGACCAGGATAACCACAATGGTGTGGTCACTAACCTAGAGCCAGACACCTTGGAGTGTGCATGCAGTCAAGTGGGCCTTAGGAATCATCACTATGAACAAAGGGAGAGGAGATGATGGAATTCCAACTGAATGATTTCAAATCCTAAAAGATGATGCTCTTAAAATACTACAGTCAGTATGTCAGCAAATTTGGAAAACTCAGCAGTGGTCCCAGGACTGAAAAGGTCAGTATTCATTCCTGTTCCAAAGAAGGGAAATGCCAAAGAATGCTCAAATTACTGTACACTTATGCTTATTTCACATGCTAGTAAAGTTATGCTCAAAATCCTTCAAGCTAGACTTCAACAGTGTGTGAAGCGAGAGCTTCCAGATGTATAAGCTGGATTTTAAAAAAGCAGAGGAACCAGAGATCAAATTGCCAAAATCCATTGGCTCATAGAAAAAGCAAGAGAATTTCAGAAAAACTACTTTTGCTTCATTGACTATACTAAAGCTTTTGACTGTGTGGATCACAACAAACTGCAGAAAATTCTTCAAGAGATAGGAGTACACAATCACTTTACCTGTCTCCTGAGAAACCTATGTGCAGGTCAAGAAGCAACAGTTAGAACTAGACATGGAACAACTGACTGGTTCAAAGTTGGGAAAGGAGTACAACAAGGCTACACATTGTTACATTGCTTATTTAACTGATATGCAGAGTATATAATGTAAAATGTTGTGCTGGATGCATCACAAGCTGAAATCAAGATTCACTTCAGTTCAGTTGCTCAGTCATGTCCGACTGTTTGTGACCCCATGAACCACAGCACGCCAGGCCTCCCTGTCCATCACCAACTGCCAGAGTCCACCCAAATCCATGTCCATTGAGTCGGTGATGCCATCCAACCATCTCATCCTCTGTCATCCCCTTCTCCTCCTGCCCTCAATCTTTCCCAGCATCAGGGTCTTTTCAAATGAGTCAGCTCTTCACATCAGGTGGCCAAAGTATTGGAGTTTCAGGTTCAACATCAGTCCTTCCAATGAACACACAGGACTGATCTCCTTTAGGATGGACTGGTTGGATCTCCTTGCAGTTCCGGGGACTCTCAAGAGTCTTCTCCAACACCACAGTTCAAAAGCCTCAATTCTTCTGCACTCAGCTTTCTTTATAGTCCAACTCTCACATCCATACATGACCACTGGAAAAACCATAGCCTTGACTAGATGGACCTTTGTTGACAAAGTAATGTCTCTACTTTTTAATATGCTGTCTAGTTTGGTCATAACTTTCCTTCCAAAGGGCAAGAGTCTTAATTTCATGGCTGCAGTCACCATCTGCAGTGATTTTGTAGCCCAGAAAAATAAAGTCAGCCACTGTTTCCCCATCTATTTGCCATAAAGTGATGGGACCAGATGCCATGATCTTAGTTTTCTGAATGTTGAGCCAACATCTTTAAGCCAACTATTTTACTCTCCTCTTTCATTTTTATCAAGAAGCTCTTTAATTCTTCTTCACTTTCTGCGCTAAGGGTGGTGTCATCTGCATATCTGAGGTTATTGATATTTCTCCCGGTAATCTTGATTTCAGCTTGTGCTTCTTCCAGCCCAGCATTTCTCATGATGTTCCTCTACTCTAGGTACACCTAATCTTCTTTGGTCTCAATATTTTATGGTCCAAAAGAGATACTTCCTTTCTCATTATAACATATAAATTATACCAAAAATGGGGGAACCCCATGCAAAGTCACTTTAAAGTCATGAAAGAGCAGGTATACATTCAGGGAAGGTTATTCTACCCAATAATATCCCTCTGTAGAAACACCTCAAGATCTTGGTATGTTTAAGAGAAAAAAAAGAAAGGCTTAACTTGAAAACAACTGAAATATCTGAAGAGTTATAAAAAGTGAGCAAATGTTTATTTAGTGATAAGAATACTGAAGATACAAGCTACATTTTCTTGAATTTTATTCCATTTTAAGGAACCATAGCTACTCAGTCCAGACTAAATTATCCAGATATCCAAAATTGTTTTTTGAATTATTCTTGTTTAATGGCTGGATAGTATTAACCTCAAAATTCTAATTCTGAATATTTTACATAATGAAGATGATGAGGATGGAGAATTTACTAAACACATAATATTTACAGAGAAAGTAAATTCAGTATGACCTCTGAAACCATTCTTATCTCTTTCGTACTGTCTATATAATGAAGAATGAATTTTCAAGGCTTCTGGTATTAGAATGGAAGGCCAAGGAGATAACATATGAAAAAGAAGAGTAAATATTGTTTGATCTCAAGAAGAAAGTTACACCCTCTTCCAAGCTGAAAAAAAAAAATCTGTGAACTAAGGATGGTTGTGATTTATTCAAAGCACTACCCTATTCTCAGCACCCAAGACAATAAACATGGGAGAAAATGAAAATTAAGAATATTATCAATTTATTAATAGTTTTATTACCAAAAAAAACCCCCAAGATATTTGGATCGGTCTAACTGAAATACTCATTTTAAAAGAAGGTATTTGCAGAACATGGTGTTACTTAGAACAGGAAAGACCTTTTATTCTCAGCATGGTAAACTTATTCTTTCAAAACACATTTTGAATTAGGCAGTACTTTCTGTTTTGCTTGGTAGACTTGCTCCATGTGGGAAGATCAAGGAAGGTTTAGCTTAAATACATAAATTTTAAAGAACCCATGTTTCAACTATTGAAAACTCCCACCCTAAGGAAAGTTTCTGCCCAGCTTTTTAAGCATAGGCAGTTGGACTCCATATCAAAGGATAAAGAAATGTGGGGTGTTTGAATAAGTTGACAATATCTGTAATCTAAATGTGAGATGTGGGTATTTTGCTTTGCTGCTTCTTCTTGCAATTTGGGCATGAAATTTGAAATAGAAGAAAGAAAATTGCTGGGAGAAGATTTATAAAGGGGGACCAGTTTATATTTGCTGTTTTAACTAATTTTTCTAGCTAATATTTCCCCTCCTGTGCTTGCAACTAATTTACCTTTAAGCATTGGTTGGTCTTTTAAAAACTGGTTACAAACTTGTGACAAAATTGCAACTCTTAGAAAATATTAATACATTCAAACAGTCAATTCTATATTCTGGCGATAACAAACGTTGCGGTGAATGCTGGAATCTTTAAAAGATTTTTCTTTCTGGAGCAATGCATTTAGCCGGATTTCCGGTGACTAAATGGGTCATCTCCAACAAGAAATGATTGATTGCAAGGGGCATGAGATTTTACTCTATTCCATCAAAGTGACGTTCAGGTGCAGAAAGCTGTGACAAACAGAAGTGAGAAAGGAATGAAATGTGAGACACCATCGATTTCCCCATGTGGTCCTTCAGCCCCGTGGAAAAACTGACCTCCAGCATTGCAGAAAACGGAGGAAGGAAGCCCAGGCAGAGGGAGCAACGTTGGGGATCTTTGAGGGTTTCGCGGAGGCCTGCCCCCTGCCGCCGAGGAAGGACGTACCAAGCGCTGGCGACGCGAAGAGCTCCACGGGACAGCCGGACTCAGGCGCAGAAGAGAGCGAGGTCTGGCCTCTGCCCTACGGCTGGCACCCCGGGGAGAAGGAGGGCCCAGGTCTTCTCGGGGACTTGGAAACGTCGGGGCGCTGGATTCCTTCGGCTCTCCTCCTGGGAATGGACCCACTGGCGAGCCAGGCTGTTTTCCTGTGCAGAGGGAGAGAAAAAGCTCCCCCTAGACCCCGTGGGACCTATGCCTCTCTCTTCCCGAGGATGTCTCATGCCGCCCTCACACCTTCTTAGTGGTGGGCCTTTGCCGCGGTGGCCGGAAAACTACGAGCTCCTGGAAAGCAGCACGCGTGACCACAAAGTGCCGGGTTCCTGGAGCTGCGGGCAGAGGGCGGGCGGAGCAGGGCGGCTGGTCTTGCTGGCTCGGTCCGCTCCCTGCGTGAACTTTGCCAGATGCTTGCGACCCGCGTCCTGCTCCGCGCCCGGGCCCCACCTTCTCCCCAGCCTCTAACCTTCTCCCCAGCGCCGCTAACCTGCAGAATGCAGGTCAAAGCAAGCCGGGCCTTGGGGCCCCAAGGCCGTGCAGCTCAAGGAAAGCTGAAGGAGGTTGGGGACTGGGGCGGGAGAGGGTACGGTGTGAGGAGTGAGGCCGGTGCAGCCATGACTGTACTGGGCAGGCGTGAGACTCCCAAGGCAGGAAGCCTTTTATGATAATTCCTTTAAATGCTCTTTACTGATAAAGACATAAATGATAATAAAAGAGAAGGAGGAGCTCACATTTGTCAGCCAAAGTTAGAGTAACCAGCCTTTTGGCCTGAGCATCCTAAGTTAAGTCTCTCATCACTGTCCGTGGTAGGGAATGAGCACTTTCTGTGCGGCAGCTCTACTGATGCTTGACACGCACCATGCTAAGCCCACGCAGGCCCTTCAAATGTGATCTTTCCCCACGTTTTCAGGAACACTGCAAGGTAACTGTGACATAGATGCTTTTCAAAGAGTCTGGAGAGCTTCGTGACCATTACAAAGGCACGATCTCGCACAGAAAAAGGTTTTACAATTCCACCTGCATGTCTGGAGTCAGATCCAGGTTTTGAAACAGGGAAAAAATGGACCAAAGTCGAAGGCTTGGTGCTGCCTGTGGAAGACCAGGAAGACTCCAAGGGCCATTTCTGTCATGGTTATTGTTCACTTAAAAAAAAAAAGTTTGGATGTGTAAAGTTGTTTCCATTTAGTCAAAGAATTACAACTACAGCTGAATAAACCCGTAGCTAATATATGTATTCATATCCTAAGGAAAAATACAGAAAATCAGTGAAACAGTGATTGTGAAAGGTAGTGAGTGGTTTCTTGTGCCCCTAGTGGGTAGCCTGCATGAGTCTGTGTATTGGAAAACACAAGAAAGAATGCTTAACAAGAAGGAAGACTACTTTGGAAATGTTTGTAGGTGAAAATGTTAAAATTGTCAGATGAAGTCTAGCATTATCGTCAAGGAAGACACGGACCAGGAGGACAGATGCAATAATATTTCCCGTATAAGTTTAACTTTTCTAGTAATCCTGCCTCCCCCCTCCAACCCCAAATTCACTACACTACAGTGGTAGCTGACAGTGTTTGGGGTTGTCAGGCAGAGGTAATCGAGCTTCAGAGCTCTTTGCTTAAATAAAAGTTGATTAGTAGATTCCCGAGTGTCCCAGGATGGGCACGTTGGCAAAAAGCTGGGAGGAGAGGGAGACTCGCACACCGCCCAGCTTTCCGCTGCTTCTGTTGCCGTTACTGTCGCCCTGCCAGCTCCAACGCGGCAGCCGCGCTCCCATCTCCAGAGCTATTGGGGCTGTTTCAGGGTTTAAGACACAGGAAGAATTCCAAGTCCCTGAGCAGTGAGAGTTTCCCTGGGAGGAAACAACACAGCCGCAATTTGACCCTGTCCGAACCGAAGTGAAAGCACCTCTTGCAACCACCCCCCGCCACACACACACACACACCCACCCGGTTCTCGTCGGGGGAAGATGCAGGAGCTGCCCCGTAGGCTGCGCCCCACACACTTCCCCCGGCTGGGGTTAGGTGAAGTCTCAGTGAAGAACTTGGAGATTGTTGCGGCCCCGCTGCTGTTCTGGCCCGCAGCCGGCGGATGGGGGCGTATCGCTCCCTGGAGTCCCGCAGGCCTGAGCCGCAGCTGGGCCGACGCTGGGAAGACAGGTGTGTGCTGCCCAACCCCGGAGCACCGAGAAGCGTCTGGGAACGAGATAGGAACGCCCGGGGGCTAGTCCGTCGGGAGGAATCATCTGGCATTCAAACAGCTCCCGGGTCTGTTGCTGCAGATCGGTCCGCGCCGCGGGAGCCAGAGGAGAGCCGGGCCAGACCCGGCAGACGCGCACGCCACCCAGCGCCGCCTGGCGCAGGTCTCAGCCCGGCGTTCCTTCCCTTCATTAGGCAGAACACGCGGCGCGTCTGTTTATGTTCTCTAGTGTGGGCCTCCACAGGAACCGCAATGCGGTCCTTACCTCCCCTTCTCAGCTCCTGGAGCGGTCCCCGGCACACAGAAGTTCAGTAAAATAGTGGTTCGTTCATTTAACAAGTATTTGTTGAGCGCCCACTATGTTTCGATGTGCCAAGTAAGGATACAGAAGTGAACAACACAGACAAGGCATCTGGCCTCAGCAAGCTTTATTTCCAGTTGGTTGAATTAATGAAAAAAGGATCAAGTATCAAGAGCAGCTGCAGCAAAGATTCTGCCTCTGAGCAACCTTTCCATTTATAAGAGCACCAGCCCCATTCAGAGAGCTCCACCCTCATGACCTACCACTTTCTTAAGGCTCCACCCATCACATTGGACCTTAGGTTTCGATATACTAGTTCTGGAGGAGACAAAGATACAGACCTTAGGACTAAATACAAGAAAGTCGGTTAATTTGCCCACAGAATACATTAAAGAAGAGCTCTTCAATCATCCCTTAGAGACCCTAAGAGGGAGGGGATGGTTCTAGTTTTTCTCTCCTTTGTCCTGTTTTCCTTTCCTGTCCTGATCACCTCATAAAGGTCTCTAGGGTCTTATAGGGTCTCTAGGGATGATTGAAGAGATCTTCTTTAATGTATTCTGTGGGCAAATTAACCGACTTTCTTGTATTTAGTCCTAAGGTCTGTATCTTTGTCTCCTCCAGAACTAGTATATTGAAACCTAGGGTCCAATGTGATGGGTGGAACCTTAAGAAAGTGGTAGGTCATGAGGGTGGAGCTCTCCTGGATGGGACTGGTGCTCTTATAAAAGACACTCCAGAGACCACCTTCTCTTTCTGCCAGTTGAAGACACAGAGAAAAACTGCCTATGACCCAAGAAAAGGGTTCTCAACAGACATAATTCTGTCTGTAGTCTTGATCATGGACTTCTCAGATTCTAGAACTGCAAGAAATAAATGTTTGTTGTTTTTAGGCCACCCAGTTTATGGTATTTTGTTATAGAAGCCCAAATGGACTAAGATGTTCAGTATATTTTTCATACTGAAGACAGAACTCTGTCTTTAAGTTTCAAACAAAATCTATCATTTTAGTGTCAAGGAAGAAAACTCAAAGAAGACAAAGAATAAATAAGGTGAATAAAAAGGGAGATGAGTATTAAAGCAATCCAATGATTAGAAACAAACAAAAAGAATGATGGGGTTAATTTACATCAAGTCTCATTTTCCCTTCTCACAAAGAAATATTTTGAATTTCAGTCATGTGAACTAGGGGCTTCCCTGGTGGCTCAGACAGTAGAAAATCTGCTGCAATGCAGGAAACCAGGGTTCAGTCCCTGGGTCTGGAAGATCTCCTGGAGAAGGGAATGGCTACCCACTCAAATATTCTTGGTTGGAGAATTCCATGGACAGAGGAGCCTCGTAGGCTACAGTCCATGGGGTCACAGAGCTGGACGCAACTGAGCAACTAACACACACATGTGAACTATCCACTGTTTTGTTTTTTTTTAAACATAGATCAAGAACTGCCAAGTAAAGGAATTCAGTGCAGTTCAGTACAGTCGCTCAGTCGTGTCCGACTCTTTGCGACCCTAGGAATCGCAGCACACCAGGCCTCCCTGTCCATCACCAACTCCCAGAGTTCACTCAAACTCATGTCCATCGAGTCGGTGATACCATCCAGCCATCCCATCCTCGGTCGTCCCCTTCTCCTCCTGCTCCCAATTGCTCCCAGCATCAGGGTTTTTTCCAATGAGTCAACTCTTCGCATGAGGTGACCAAAGTATTGGAGTTTCAGCTTCAGCCTCAGTCCTTCCAATGAACATCCAGGACTGATCTCCTTTAGGATGGACTGGTTGGATCTCCTTGCAGTCCAAGGAACTCTCAAGTAAATGAATTCGAATCATAAAATTAGTACATCCTGATAACCTTGCCCTGAAGGGCAAGTCATTATTTGATAATACTCAGTACTCTTCTCCCTCTTAAGCTACTTTAGCTTTAAAAAGACCTGCTGGTCTGTGTTCTGTGTATAAGTTTTATTTTTAAAGGGGACTGAGTGACAACACAGAGGGGTCAGTGCCACTGCAAGAAAAGTTTAACGTTTCTCACAATTCCCCTAGAAACAAAAGGGACAGCTCATCACACAGCCACAGAACAAACACCAGATTTTGATCATGAAGCAAAGGCAGGAGTGTGCAATATGTCTAGGCCAGACATTTTATTAGAGTTCCTATGGGAAAGATAAGGTCGGGCAGCTTGAACAATTTAGGAATAGCTAGTTTGAAGAGTGTCCTTGAATTTTTGGCTATAGCTGAAATGGGAGAAAGCATTTCAGGACGCAGCCAAGCATAGGCTTTTCTGTGTTGGCACAGAAAGAATTCAGCAAGTGGCAGTGACAGGTAAGGAAAAAGTTTAGTAGCATAGGAAAGCATGTGAGATTTACAAGCAGGCAGGTGAGGGAGTGCTACCCAAGAGCTTAGTAGGCTACAGTTCTATAGTCAAAGGAAAAGTGAGGAGATGGAGAAGACCAGCTTACTCATTTTTAAGCAGATGTCAAGCTCCATCATTAGTTCCTCCTCCACATCAGGTGGGGAAGTTTTCTTGTCCCTACATGGTCAAAATGGGATTGTCATGGCACAATCAAAATAAGCAAAAAAGTGGTAACATATACTAAAATATGGTAAATCATCTCAGGTTTCAATATAATGTCATCTTTTCCTTATATTTTTGTTTTTAGTGTATGCAGAGGAGCATGTCCTAGGAATCATTAACTTACTGCCCTTGCTGGGCAGGATATGGGTCTCATTCCACCATTGTTTTATTTTATTTTTTTCTTTTTTGACTGCGGCACAGGCTTGCAGGTACTAGCTCCCTGATCAGGGACTGAATCCATGCCCTTGGCAGTGAAAGCATGGAGTCCTAACCAGGGGACAACCAGGGGATTTCCCTGGAGGATTTTTTATTTCCTTCATTTGCTTTGTATTTTATTTTTTATCTTATTTTATTATTATTATTTTACTTTACAATATTGTATTGGTTTTGCCATACATCAACATGAATCCACCACAGGTATACACGCGTTCCCAATCCTGAACCCTCCTTCCACCTCCCTCCTGATTTCATCCCTCTGGGTCATCCCAGTGCACCAGCCCCAAGCATCCTGTATCCTGCATCGAACCTAGACTGACGATTTGTTTCTTATATGATATTATACATGTTTCAATGCCATTTTCCCAAATCATCCCACTCCACCATCGTTTTATCGCTTTGGGCCATGACTTATGGCTCCCTGGCATGGTTTTGTTAAGCAAATGTGCTTTCTTGAGTGATCCGTAACTTACGAGGGTCTATCATACATTTTTTCTTTTTCAAAAATAATATTTACTTATTTACCTATTTGGCTGTGCTGGGTCTTAGTTCCAGCACGTATTATAGATCTTCAGTTGCAGCATGTGGAATCTTTAGGTGCAGCATGCAAACTCTTAGTGATGTTATGTAAGATCTACTTCCCTAAACAGGGATCAAACCTAGGCTTTCTGCTTTGGGAGTTCAGAGTCTTAGCCACTGGACCACCAGGGAAGTCCCATCCCATACTTTTTTCTTTACTTATGTTTCCCTAGTGGGATTACTTATTGAATTGCTGTACTTTGTCCCTTTATTCTGTTCCCATGATGGGGTGGTCCTTATTGCCTGGCACCTAACCCTGTGGTGATTAAGGCAGAGGAATATGGGCCAGACAGCAAAGGTATGAGGGCTCTGTATTCATTAGTTCACATATCAAGGGCATACATCTTGTTGGATCCTTTGCACTCCCTAAGAATTAGCTAGCTCTGATGGAGCAGTCTCTCCCCAGCCACAAAGATTATTTAAGATGTCAAAATGTCATACAGAAAAATTTTAAATATGATTAATGCAACTGGGGTAGGAAGAAGGGGCAGAAGTTTCCTGTGGTCTTTTGAACAGTTTGCCCCTGTGATCTGGGCAGCATACTTTCTTCTCTTTGGTGCCAGAAAATTACTTTGGAAACTGATTGGTCTGGGTGAAAGAGAGATGGAATCAAATGATAAATGCCAAAGAATAGGTTCAGAGAAGTAGAATCCAATGAAAGGATGAAGTTATCAGCCAGACTTAGGTGGGCTGTTGAGCTAGGTTTACACCATAATCAATTCAGTCAGTATAGCAGAGGTTAAATGGACTTCTTGAGCTTAGAATTTGAGACTGTAAAGCCTTTCATTTGTTCAACAAATCATGTTTTCCGAAGATCACCTCTATATGTTGTCCAACGTTGGAAAGCAGGCCCAGCTGGTATTATCCTGACTTGTTTTTTTTCATGGTGAAGACTGCTTTATTGATGGCAGTTAGTACAAGTCAATAAATACTGACTCAAAGAACTCAGTTGTGTATCGGATTTACTGGTCCACAGAGAGCTAAATGGAATTGAACCAAAAGATTGCTGGGAAGATAAACTGAAGTCAGTCCTGCTTTTTGGGAAATGAAACCACAGCCAGCTGATATATGGCATATGCTGTTTCACCAACTGTAAGAACCATGGTGGTTCTATACATACAGGAGGGCATCAGCTATCCTACCCTTGAGATGCACTGGAATTCCATTATCCTCCTGAAACATCTTTTGTTTTGCTGGAAGCTTATTTTCAAACTGCCTGTGTAAAGCAGTGCTTATGGTCCTCTTAGTAATCTAGTGGAGAGATAGAAGATTCCGTAGCATCTTGGCTCGGCTACTGCTCACCAACCGTGACAACTGACCATCAAGAACCATTACTCTGACTCTAAAGCTGAGCCTCCGACAAGTAATTTGTCCAAGGCCACATATTTAGTTAATCGAAGAGCCCTTGGTAACATCTGGGTCTATTGTTCTATTCAGTGCTCTGCCCACTATTCATGAACAGTATAGCTCTGTTTCAACAAGGACATTTAAAAATTAATCATAAGTATTTATTGAGGAATCATTAGTAAAATGTTCAGTACTGTGTGAGGGCCTGTGGGAGTGTGATATTTGCTGGTCCTTAATATGTTCAGTGTTGACAAGTACTTGGTTTGCCCCTTCTTGGCACTGTTTATATAATACAGAAGTCATACCCACTCCAGACACGCAGACTGGTGTTGCATTCTGGCTCCACCATACTACATTTGTAGACCTGAGCTGGTTGTTTAACTTTTCAGCCTATTTGCTTAGCCATAAAAAGAGCCTAATAATACCACTTAATAGGCATGTCAATAGGATTAAGTAAAATATGTACATGTAATCATTATTAACTATAGTTTCAGGTAGCTGAATTTGATTTCACGAGATAGAAGATCAAGAATTGATTACCCAGCATTTGAATGGAATTTTTTTTTTAATGTGAATATTCACAAATTTTCATGTTATCCTTGCACAGGGGCCATGCTAATCTCTATATCATTCCAATTTTAGTATATATGCTGCTGAAGCAAGCACTAAATAGGATTTCTGTATTAAAAAATGTGCATTTAGAAGACTGCTCATATTAAAAGCGTTTCTAATCATTATTAAATGTACAATGTGTAATGAGAGAGCATTAGAGTATGAACTCACCAAATTCAAGTATTTTACAATATTGTGTTAATTTCTATTGAACAAAAACAACACATGTATATATATGTGTGTGTTAGTCACTCAGTTGTGTCTGACTTTTTGCAATCCCATGGACTATATACATACACCTATATATATTCTTTTAAAATATTTGTTTATATTTTTATTTATATAAATATATTTTATATTCTTTCCCACTATGATTTATCACAAGGAAAACTTTTAGATCAAATTATACAAGGCATTTCTCTTATTGGCCATGGATCCCTGAATCTCTTGCCCCAAGTGTTGCCTTAATCATCTCTTATTAAATAAATAGCTCCCATAAGATCATTTAAAGTTTTTCACTGTGCTCTGTATTCCATGATTTCCTCCCTTGTATCACTTGTATCCCTTTTATCCCTTGTATCCCTTTCCTTCCTTCCCTTAGAGAGAGAAAAAAAAAAGTAAAATTCAGTAATGTTTTTCTTTCTCCATTTTTTCCTATCCCCATTTATCCATTGTTTTATAATTAACACAAAAATCATTTTTCAAGTTCAGTTCCAGAGAATGAGATGATTGGATGGCATCAGCAACTCAATGGACAAAAGTCTGAGCAAACTCCAGGAGATAGTGAAGGACAGGGAAGCCTGGCATGCTGAAGTCCATGAGGTTGCAAAAAGTCAGACACGACTTAGTGGCTGAATAACAACAAAGTTCAGTTCCAACCATTTTTCTAAGCTGCAAATTTAAAGAGATCATGCTATTTCCCCCCTTTTAGCATTTTAAAGTCTTTGAAAAGAAAAGTTTGAGGCTGTTTTCTCAAAGAATATATAAAAAGTATAATTTATGCTTCCTAATTTCAACTCACAAATAGTTTTTATTCAATTTTCTGAGAAGAACAAATAAAATCAGTGTGGTTTAATGTGATGGAAGTGTCTAGCTGAGAATTTCAACAACAGAACTTATTTTGGAGAGCTTCCCAGAGTAAATAACACTTCAGAGAGTCAGTGCCAGGTTGGCCATTTCCTCTTGCCCTGGGACGCTCTGTGCTTATAGAATGTGCTTACCATATTTTGTCCTAATCCTTCTCTCTCCTTGTCAGTTAGGATGATCTTGTCTGTGGGTATTAGAAATGGCAACTGAAAGTTGTTCATACAATAAAGGGACATTATTTCCACTTAGGAAGTCTGGAGGCAGTTTTTTGAGGGTGGGTTAATTCCACAATGAACCAGTTTTTTTCCCCCTGTCTTTTAGTTTTGTCATTCTCAGCCTGACTGCCTTGTCCTCATAATCATAACACACCCGTCTCACCACATATATCACAGACAGAAGTTTCTCAGACTTGGCACTACTGGCACTTTGGGATGGATAACTCAGTGTTGTTGCACATACAGCATTGCAGGATATTTAACAACACCCCTGGCCCCTACCTAATAGATGCCCTTAGCACCCACCTCATAGTTGTGACAAGCAAAAATGTCTGCAGTTATTGCCAAATATTCCATGGAGGTCAAAATAACCCCAAAAAGTTCCATCTTATGAATAGTGGGAAGTATATGCATGTATTGTTTGGAATTCTTCAGTAAGGAGGATTTATCTCTTTTTACCCATTTATTTATTCAAACTGGAAGAAACACAAGCTGGAATCAAGATTGCCGGGAGAATAGCAATAACCTCAGATATGCAGATGACACCACCCTTATGGCAGAAACTGAAGAGGAACTAAAAAGCCTCTTGATGAAAGTGAAAGTGGAGAGTGAAAAAGTTGGCTTAAAGCTCAACATTCAGAAAACGAAGATCATGGCATCTGGGCCCATCACTTCATGGGAAATAGATGGGGAAACAGTGGAAACAGTGTCAGACTTTATCTTTTTGGGCTCCAAAATCACTTCAGATGGTGAAATTAAAAGACGCTTACTCCTTGGAAGAAAAGTTATGACCAACCTAGATAGCATATTCAAAAACAGAGACATTACTTTGCCGACTAAGGTCCGTCTAGTCAAGGCTATGGTTTTTCCTGTGGTCATGTATGGATGTGAGAGTTGGACTGTGAAGAATGCTGAGCACCAAAGAATTGATGCTTTTGAACTGTGGTGTTGGAGAAGACTCTTGAGAGTCTCTTGGACTGCAAGGAGATCCAACCAGTCCATTCTGAAGGAGATCAACCCTGGGATTTCTTTGGAAGGAGTGATGTTAAAGCTGAAACTCCAGTACTTTGGCCACCTCATGCGAAGAGTTGAGTCATTGGAAAAGACTCTGATGCTGGGAGGGATTGAGGGCAGGAGGAGAAGGGGACGACCGAGGATGAGATGGCTGGATGGCATCATTGACTCGATGGACGTGAGTCTGAGTGAACTCTGGGAGATGGTGAAGAACAGGGAGGCCTGGCATGCTGCGATTCATGGGGTCGCAAAGAGTCAGACACGACTGAGCGACTGAACTGAACTGAACTGATGTTTGTATCAATATGGATTCGGGTATATTTATTTTATTTTGGGGGCTACAATAGTACACTCTTTTGTTGTTGCTATTGCTCAAGCCTTTCCACCTTAGGCTACTGGGGTCTTTTTCAAGTTGACTCCTGTGTCCTTTTGATACACTTCCTTCCTTCTTTTTCATTTTTGCTCACTTCCTTCCTTACTGGTATTATGAATTAGGATCATCTTGCATTTTCCCGGCCCAACCTTATAACTGTCTATTTCTCCGAGGATCCTGGGTTCCTTTATTGAAGAATAGTATTTGGAAACTAAGATCTGGTGTGAGTATGCTGCTTGCAATTGGGGTGTCACTGCTCCTAGCTTCTCTCAACAGGTAGAACTAGGAAATATATATATGTATACTAATACCTGTGTACAAACATATCTGTGATTACTTTATATCTGTTTGTGTATATAATGAGCTAAACAGAGTTAATTCTGTGATCTCTAACTCTAATTCATTACCATAGAGTTCAGTCTATCCTTTCTCCATTGATTATCTGTAACTTCTTTATCTGACAGTTAGAAATCTAGCTCCCATTAGCTACTATCCATTTACTTATTTGTTCAGCCTCAGCATACATGCAAAGCATATTCAGAATTATTAGCTTATATTCTTACAAAAAAAGGATGTACAAACCACAGTACAATGTTTCTACAGTTCTTTTTGTTTTTGACTTTACAGTCTCCAGTGGAGTACATTTTTTATTCAGAATGTTAATAACAGAAAGAGAGCCCACAAAAATTTTTGCCCAAGAATCCATATCTTAGCAGCAGCCTTGTTCTGTCTCACTAATCCCATTATAACTTTGTGTGCATATTCTTCCACAGTTTTTCCTTGTTCAAACTTAAATACATATCTGCTACTGCTAAGTCACTTCAGTCGTGTCCGACTCTGTGTGACCCTACAGACGCCAGCCCACCAGGCTCCCCCGTCCCTGGGATTCTCCAGGCAAGAACACTGGAGTGGGTTGCCATTTCCTTCTCTAATGCAGGAAAGGGAAAAGTGAAAGTGAAGATGCTCAGTCGTGTCCGACTCTTCGTGACCCCGCGGACTGCAACCCACCAGGCTCCTCCATCCATGGGATTTCCCAGGCAAGAGTACTGGAGTGGGTTGCCACTGCCTTCTCCATACACAATACATATACATAATACGTATACACTGTATATAATTATAAATACATATACAGTCATATAAATACATGTATATGTACATTAGTTCTACAGAAGATTTTGGTCTGGAAGTAAAGCTTGAGAAATACAATGTTTTAGGAACCCTCCCGATCCCCATCCCCGCCACAGGTAAACTCAAACAGTCAAGGTTAAGGATCATCCCCTTAGCCAGTCATGATAATTCTAATCAGGACTGCCCCCAGCTGTATGGTGCGGAATCGCTGAAAAATATGTTTGGTGTGTGACCTCTATGTATATGAATAAACCAGAATAGGAATGATGAATGAAATAGAGTGGAAGCTAAGTTCAAAGTTCACGATGTAAAGAAAAGCTGAAGAACACAAAAAGTAGTTACAGTGAGCAGAGACTATGACGTGGCCAGAGAATGGAGGGAACTACACAGGCTAGCTGGAAACAAGAAAACAGAAGACAGAAGTAAGCCTCCTGAAAAGACGCTCAGGTCTGCTAATCATTAGAGAAACTCCTGCAATGAAGTGCCACCTCACACCAGTCAGAATGGCCATCATTAAAATGTATACAAATAAAACATGTTGGAGAGGGTGTGAAGAAAAGGGAACCCTCCTGCACTGTTGGTGGGAATGTAAGTTGGTGAGGCCACGACGGAAAACAGTATAGAGGTTCCTCAGAAAACTGAAAATAGGTTTACCATATGACCCAGCAATCCCACTCCTTGGCATATATCCAGACAAAACTATAATTTAAAAAGATACAGGCACTCCTATGTTCATAGCAGCAGTATTCACAATAGCCAAGATGCGGAAACAACCTCAATGTCCATCAACAGATGAATGGAGAAAGAAGATGTGATCCATATTTACAATGCAGTACTGCTGCTGCTGCTAAGTCGCTTCAGTCGTGTCCGACTCTGTGCAACCCCATAGACGACAGCCCACCAGGCTCCCCCTGTCCCTGTACTACTCAGCCATAAAAAGAACAAAATATCTGCAGCAACATGGTTGCAACTAGAGATTATCATGCTAAGTGAAGTAAGTCAGAGAAAGACAAGTACCATATGACATCACTTATATGTGGGATCTAAAATATAACGCCAGACATAGAGACAGACTTGTTGCCAAGGGGGATGGAGCTGGGGAGGAAGATATACTGGGAGGCTGGGGTTAGCAGATGTAAGCTATTACATATAGAGTGGATAAACAACATGATCCTACTGTATAGCAGAGGGAAATATATTCAGTATCCTATAATAAACCATAATGGAAAAGTATTTTTTATAAAAGAAGGTATGCCCTGGGATTTCTTTGGAAGGAATGATGCTAAAGCTGAAACTCCAGTACTTTGGCCCCCTCATGCGAAGAGTTGACTCATTGGAAAAGACTCTGATGCTGGGAGGGATTGGGGGCAGGAGGAGAAGGAGACAACAGAGGATGAGGTGGCCGGATGGCATCACTGACTCGATGGACGTGAGTCTGAGTGAACTCTTTTATATCTGTTTGTGTATATAATGAGCTAAACAGAGTTAATTCTGTGATCTCTAACTCTAATTCATTACCATAGAGTTCAGTCTATCCTTTCTCCATTGATTATCTGTAACTTCTTTATCTGACAGTTAGAAATCTAGCTCCCATTAGCTACTATCCATTTACTTATTTGTTCAGCCTCAGCATACATGCAAAGCATATTCAGAATTATTAGCTTATATTCTTACAAAAAAAGGATGTACAAACCACAGTACATTGTTTCTACAGTTCTTTTTGTTTTTGACTTTACAGTCTCCAGTGGAGTACATTTTTTATTCAGAATGTTAATAACAGAAAGAGAGCCCACAAAAATTTTTGCCCAAGAATCCATATCTTAGCAGCAGCCTTGTTCTGTCTCACTAATCCCATTATAACTTTGTGTGCATATTCTTCCACAGTTTTTCCTTGTTCAAACTTAAATACATATCTGCTACTGCTAAGTCACTTCAGTCGTGTCCGACTCTGTGTGACCCTACAGACGCCAGCCCACCAGGCTCCCCCGTCCCTGGGATTCTCCAGGCAAGAACACTGGAGTGGGTTGCCATTTCCTTCTCTAATGCAGGAAAGGGAAAAGTGAAAGTGAAGATGCTCAGTCGTGTCCGACTCTTCGTGACCCCGCGGACTGCAACCCACCAGGCTCCTCCATCCATGGGATTTCCCAGGCAAGAGTACTGGAGTGGGTTGCCACTGCCTTCTCCATACACAATACATATACATAATACGTATACACTGTATATAATTATAAATACATATACAGTCATATAAATACATGTATATGTACATTAGTTCTACAGAAGATTTTGGTCTGGAAGTAAAGCTTGAGAAATACAATGTTTTAGGAACCCTCCCGATCCCCATCCCCGCCACAGGTAAACTCAAACAGTCAAGGTTAAGGATCATCCCCTTAGCCAGTCATGATAATTCTAATCAGGACTGCCCCCAGCTGTATGGTGCGGAATCGCTGAAAAATATGTTTGGTGTGTGACCTCTATGTATATGAATAAACCAGAATAGGAATGATGAATGAAATAGAGTGGAAGCTAAGTTCAAAGTTCACGATGTAAAGAAAAGCTGAAGAACACAAAAAGTAGTTACAGTGAGCAGAGACTATGACGTGGCCAGAGAATGGAGGGAACTACACAGGCTAGCTGGAAACAAGAAAACAGAAGACAGAAGTAAGCCTCCTGAAAAGACGCTCAGGTCTGCTAATCATTAGAGAAACTCCTGCAATGAAGTGCCACCTCACACCAGTCAGAATGGCCATCATTAAAATGTATACAAATAAAACATGTTGGAGAGGGTGTGAAGAAAAGGGAACCCTCCTGCACTGTTGGTGGGAATGTAAGTTGGTGAGGCCACGACGGAAAACAGTATAGAGGTTCCTCAGAAAACTGAAAATAGGTTTACCATATGACCCAGCAATCCCACTCCTTGGCATATATCCAGACAAAACTATAATTTAAAAAGATACAGGCACTCCTATGTTCATAGCAGCAGTATTCACAATAGCCAAGATGCGGAAACAACCTCAATGTCCATCAACAGATGAATGGAGAAAGAAGATGTGATCCATATTTACAATGCAGTACTGCTGCTGCTGCTAAGTCGCTTCAGTCGTGTCCGACTCTGTGCAACCCCATAGACGACAGCCCACCAGGCTCCCCCTGTCCCTGTACTACTCAGCCATAAAAAGAACAAAATATCTGCAGCAACATGGTTGCAACTAGAGATTATCATGCTAAGTGAAGTAAGTCAGAGAAAGACAAGTACCATATGACATCACTTATATGTGGGATCTAAAATATAACGCCAGACATAGAGACAGACTTGTTGCCAAGGGGGATGGAGCTGGGGAGGAAGATATACTGGGAGGCTGGGGTTAGCAGATGTAAGCTATTACATATAGAGTGGATAAACAACATGATCCTACTGTATAGCAGAGGGAAATATATTCAGTATCCTATAATAAACCATAATGGAAAAGTATTTTTTATAAAAGAAGGTATGCCCTGGGATTTCTTTGGAAGGAATGATGCTAAAGCTGAAACTCCAGTACTTTGGCCCCCTCATGCGAAGAGTTGACTCATTGGAAAAGACTCTGATGCTGGGAGGGATTGGGGGCAGGAGGAGAAGGAGACAACAGCGGATGAGATGGCCGGATGGCATCACTGACTCGATGGACGTTAGTCTGAGTGAACTCCGGGAGATGGTGATGGATAGGGAGGCCTGGTGTGCTGCGATTCGTGGGGTCGCAAAGAGTCGGACACGACTGAGCGACTGAACTGAACTGAACTGATGTATATGTATAACTAAATCACTCTGCTGCACAGCAGAAATTAATGTAACATTATAAATGACCTATATTTCAACTTTTTAAGCAAGTCTAAAATGAAACCTAGTTTAAAAAGATAATTAAAAAAGAAGCATGCCTCAATCTTGCATAGTTTTCTAGTTACAGTTCTATTGTCAATTCATGTTTCTTTGTATGGTGAACTGTACATTTCTGAAAGGAACATTAGCAATCAAAGGAGTCTAATTAAAACACACAAATTTGAAAAAAGAATGAATGAAAAGATTCATTCATTGAAGGAAATTAGCCAGTGTTCCAGGAGTAAAGGATGTGAAGAGAGCAATTAGGAGAGTCTTTCAGTCCACAGCCAGACTGTGAGATCCATTCTGAGTATGAGTTTGAAAAATACATTAAAGTCAGATTTCAATCATTTGGGAAGATTACTGAGACAGATGGATTTCTTCAGAGTTTTATGATCTGGCTTTTATTCTCACAGATTCAGAAACCTGAGCTGCCAGTCTACTAAGTCCAGACCATCTCTTAGGTGTGGACACACATTAACCAAACACACAGAAATTCATATGTTAAAAAGCCAGTATAAATTTGTTAATCTATGAGGATAATAATAATTGCCAAATTGACCAAATACTTTTGTTCACTACTCAGAGCATTATGTTTCTATAGGCAGATCCATGTGAAAAGCCAAATTATTACTGGAGGATTACGTAGTAAGTACACAGTTAAAAATCAGTAGGAGCCAGGGCTATTAAGCTATATCACTCTGAGGCATCACTTCCATTCTAAGACCATACCTGTTGAAGAGCCTAGATACTTAAGTCCGTGAGCCAGAGCCATTGAATAATTGGAAGGCATTACGGAAGTCAGAATAGCGCACCCCAGCTAAAGACGTCCACATCCTAATCCTCAAACACCTGTGAATAAGTTAGGTCCAGGGTCCTCAACCCCCTGTTATGAACCAGGCACACAACAGGAGGTGAGTGGGTGGGCCAGCGATCAAATCTTGAGTTACAGGGCAAAGGAAAATTGAGTCTGAAAATGGAGTTGAGATTGCTAATAGGTTGAATTTAAAATAAAGAGTCCAGCTTATTCAGGTGCACCCAACATAATAATCACAGAGTATTTTAAATGCAGAAAGGGAGGCAGAAGAGTCACTGTTGGAGTGATGCTATGTGAGTCCATTGGCCATTGCTGGCTTTGAAAATGAAATGGGGCTGTGAGCCAAGGTATGTGGGCAACCTTTAGAAGTTGGAAAAGACAAGAAAAAATTCTCCTCTAGAGCTTTTAGGCAGGAACACAGTCCCGGTGACTCTGTGACTTTAGCCCCAGTGAGAGACCCATGAATTTAGGACTTCTGACCACCAGAACTGTAAAATAATAAATGTGTGCTGTTTTACATCATCAAGTTTATGGCCATTTGTTATAGCAGCAATAGTAAATTCAAACACACACCTTGCCACATTTGATCTTTCTGACCTCCATTTATATATTTCAGAAATTTCCCTTCCTTAAATACCTTCTTTCTTAAGCAAAATAATACAGTAACTTGGTGTAAACTTTTAGTTAAACTCACAATTCAGACAGGCTTCTGTAATTGGTTCACGCTGGCTAGGCTTAGGATGTTTATCATTTAGACATTTTTTTGTTCTGGAGGATCTTCTTGGGAGCGTTCCGTTTCTTGGTCCTGGGTGTAGGGTAAGGGAGTTAGAGAAGACGAGGTTCGGAAAAAGAAGGAGACCAGCACTTTACAGGAATAGATCACCTTTAATGAGGCGAGAAG
>SJYX01017753.1:219590-258195 GCA_006410675.1 Oreotragus oreotragus
GCCTCAGCATCAGTCCTTCCAGTGAACACCCAGGACTGGTCTCCTTTAGGATGGACTGGTTGGATCTCCCTGCAGTCCAAGGAACTCTCAAGAGTCTTCTCCAACACCACGGTTCAAAATCATCAATTCTTCGGCACTTAGCTTTCTTTGTAATCCCAACTCTCATCCATACATGACTACTGGAAAAACCATAGCTTTAACTAGATGGACCTTTGTTGTCAAAGTCATGTCTCTGCTTATTAATATGCTGTCTAGGTTGGTCATAACTTTTCTTCCAAGGAGCAAGCGTCTTTTAATTTCATGGCTGCAGTCACCATCTGCAGTGAATTTGGAGCCCAAAAATATAAAGTCTGTCATTGTTTCTACTGTTTGCCTGTCTATTTGCCATGAAGTAATGGGACCGTATGCCATGATCCTAGTTTTCTGAATGTTAAGTTTTAAACCAACTTTTTCACTCTCCTCTTTTACTTTCATCAAGAGGCTCTTTAGTTCTTTGCTTTCTGCCATAAGGGTACATCATCTGCATATCTGAGGTTATTGATATTTCTCCTGACAATCTTGATTCCAGCTTGTGCTTTATCCAGCCCAGTGTTTCTCATGATGTACTCTGCATATAAGTTCAGTAAGCAGGGTGACAATATACAGCCTTGATGTATTCCTTTTCCTATCTGGAACCAGTCTGTTGTTCCATGTCCAGTTCTAACTGTTGCTTCCTGACCTGCATATAGGTTTCTCAAGAGGCAGGTCAGGTGGTCTGGTATTCCCATCTCTTTCAGAATTTTCCAGTGTCTTGTGATCCACACAGTCAAAGGCTTTGGTATAGTCAATAAAGCAGAAATAGATATTTTTCTGGAACTCTCTTTGCTTTTTCGATGATCCAGTGGGTGTTGGCAGTGTTGGCAGTTTGATCCCAACTTCTGGATAAAATCCATAGCTTTGTTTTAGCATTTATATACGTGTCATTCTCTGCTCCACTCCTACCTTTTGTAAAAAGTCAGCTTAGATATCATCTCTTTAGTTAGATGCTCCCCAACTTCATACTCCCTACATCACCTGAGTCTTTGTTTAGGATGTTTCTGTCCCTAGTTTACTCTGTGTATGCCCTGAAATGGCATCTTCCACTGTATTTTTTCACCTATTTTTATAATTCTGACCTTTGGCCTTTCAGTTCATCTTGGATGAAGCCCTACTTTATAACTTTGTTTAACTTGGGGCAGCCAGTATGTTGTTTCACATTTGAGTTGCTCTTTGCCTAGAATGTCACTCTTAACAAAGTCATATGGTTAACCTAACTAGGGAATATATTTAATAAGCCTGTGTGGGATCAGGGTAGGCAGGCTGCTTGGGAAAAATTATAGTAGGCAGAGTTATGATTTAGGTTGTCATCTTTGGGCTCTTTCATTATCTTTGTTAGTTTGTATTGTAAGTAATGTATATAAATACATTGTATATAGTTCATTACATTTTTTTTCCCTCAGCTCTGTTGGATTACAACACTGAATTCTGTATAGAATGCCCAGTTTTCACCTAACTTGATCATATGCTAATGACTTGAAAAAGCAGAAGTAATACTGCTTTTAATTGAAATACCAAAACAGAGTAGTGTTGAAATTTATCATTGCATAGATTGGCTGGTTTTTCTGGTTTGTTTGTCACTCTGACTTTTGGGTGCATTTTGACCACTACTTGTACTACTGTTCAGGGAGTCTTCCCCTGTGCTAATTTTCTCAGTGGACTTTTTCCTCTCTGACATGCCCTAACTCCTCATGACTAGAGGAGCAGGTGTCAAAAACATTAAAAATTATATATATATATATATCACCCAGTAATTTTTCCTCCCTGTAAGATTAAATTGATGGGATGGTCATATAATTAATAAATTATATGAATCTGTATAATTAAAAAAAGAATATAATAAAATACACATAAGTGAATGAGTATCTTTCTGACTCCATACATTCCATGTGCAGTTAAACATGGAATTTGTGTCTCATTTTCTCTCCAGCTTGCCTGCATGTAGCCTGTGTTGTACAGCAGAAAGATGCCAGACAGTGGTTTGCTGAGCTTTCTGTGGACATGGAGAAGGTAATCTTTATAATTCCCTTAACTGAATATAAACTTGAACATTTTGAAGTTAATGTTGTATTTATTTACCTGTGCCTAAAATTTCATGATGTCAGCCAGGCAATGAGTACTTTTTGGTTTAAAAAAAAATGTTAAGAAATATGTTGGCAAGAAGAATTGATTTTGACCATTTAGGTTATATTTCTCTTCAGTTTAGGATTACATAGAATGGTAAACTTAGAGTTTGACTGGTTGCAAAGCAGTCTCTAATTGCCAGAATTATTTTAAAAGCTACCTACTGACTACTGTAATACTACTGTAAACTCCAGTAACACAGTCTGTCTCCTGACATTGGATTGTTGCCCTTTTTTCTACCTTTTTTTGCTGAGATGTTCTAGAGTCAGTCCAAGGATAGATTTACTCAGGGGAAAAAGAATGATCTAATTTGGAAACTGGACTTAATAGATTTGTAGCTGCTGGTTTTTGAGCACCTTAACTCATTTGTAGAGTGGTGGCGCAGAGGTTAAAGCGTCTGCCTCCAATGCGGGAGACCTGGGTTCGATCCCCTGGGTCGGGAAGATCCCCTGAAGAAGGAAATGGCAACCTACTCCAGTATTCTTGCCTGGAGAATCCCATGGACTGAGGAACCTGGTGGGTTGCAGTCCACGGGGTCACAAAGAGTTGGACATGACTGAGTGACTTTACTTACTTAGAGTGTACTCTAGTAGGGCTTCCCAGGTGGCTCGATAGTAAGGAATCTGCCTGCCAATGCAGGAGACACTGGTTTGATCCCTGGGTCAGGAAGATCCCCTGGAGGAGGAAATGGCAACCCACTCTAGTATTCTTGCCTGGAGAATCCCATGGACAGAGGAGCCTGGCAGGTTACAGTCCATTGGGTGGCAAAGAGTTGGAGATGACTTGAGAATACACATGCTCTATAGTGGTATTCTCTTTCATGATTTAGACTTGTTCCCACTACCTCACTGTTCTGTTTTCGTTTAAGATATCAGTAGATAGAAGGAAACCAACAGCAGAGATGGATAAGGATAAGACCTAGCATACATGTGCTTTCACATTTACTGGGATTGACTAATCTGAAGGATAGAGACTATCTTTTCACTGTTTCCTAAATGATGTCTAGGGTGTGATGTGTGTTCTTTACCAAATGTTGCTTGATATTGCCACTGAGAACTTTTCAAATATTTTCTTCTAGATTTTGGAAATAATCAGGGTTATTTTAAAGTTGTATGAACAGTGGAAAAATTTTGATGAGAGGAAAGAGATGGCAACTATTCTTAGTAAGATGCCGAAACCAAAACCTCCTCCAAACAGGTACTTTGTAGAGTTTAATTATTGCTTTTATTTAATTATATATTTCTTAGGCATTATCATGTTTTTAATAGAGTATGCTATTTTGTTTTTATAAAATGTCTTCTAAAACATCATGATATGTGTTTTCTTGTGACTTTAATATTTTGAAGACATCTCATTTTAAAAAATACATTAATCTGATCATCTGTTAAGTAACTTTTCCTGATATAATGGCAGGTCTATTACAGGTATCCCTCAACATATGGCTATATACTTACATAAGTTTAAACAGAACAGAGATAGGCAAGTCCATCTAAAATTCAGGGATAAAGAATTTTGTAGTTCCATGTCAGTTTCAGTCTGTGCCATCTTTTTTCCCCCAGTAGTGGCTGTTACCCTCTTGATAAAGTTCAGTATCATTTTTCAAAAACTTAGATGATTGATCTGATACTGTAAAGATAAATAATTTTGACTTTCGAGTGACTCAGAGATCCATTGCATATAATAACATGATTTTGCTAAGTATGAGTTACTTATGCTAAAAGGGTTTTTTTGTTGTGGTGGGGTTTTTTATGTGTTATATTGGTTTTTAACTGGATCTTTTCATTTAAGTTCAGTGGTTTTCAGCTGTCAATGTACATCAGATCATTTCGTTTAGGGGATAAAGGTCAGAAGGGAAACTACCCATCTTAATTTATCAAGAAAAATAAATAAGTTATATAACATTAAGATTGATTTGTAGAGCTGATATGTTAAGGTTACCATTTGGAAAAATTAATACTTTTACAAGGAGCTGTTTAAAGCAATCATTCAAACAGCTGCCTTTGGATGCATTTTTTGCAGAAATTCCCTGAATGATTCTTCACTAGTTGCAGGGCCTGAAGCTGCAAGATGCTGATGGACAAGATAAGGCAATTATCCTATTGCCACAATTACTGGTATTTTCAGTTTCAGTGTTTAAATATTCAGTGCTTTCAAGGAAATTACCATATTTCTTTCTGACTTTTAAAGGTTTGCTGTATTCACGTATGGTTTTATTATGCCTTTGGATAATGATTTTTTGGAAGAACACGTCTTGATTTTCATTATTAGTAGGAATAAGATTTCCATGTATAATTTAATTTCATAGGAAATTTGTTTAGAAGAATCTCTATGTTGAGTGATACCTGTAATGACAACAAAATACCCTAATTTAAATTTTTGAGTGTGTATGGACACTAACTTCCAGAATGCTTACTATATGTGTGAGGGCACCAAGTTACATAAGAATAAAAACATAAAACCAAATGTAGTCTTCTGGATTTTAATTTTTCTACATCTGTATCTTATGATTGGAAATGTCTTTGTTTTTTAGAGCTATAGCAAAGAATAACTTTAAAAATTAGTAGGCTTACTAGGGTTTTGAAAATGAGTCTTTTAATTGGTGTAAAATCTCTTTCTTCCCCACTTGAACAGTGAAGGAGAGCAGGGTCCAAATGGAAGTCAGAACTCTAGCTACAGCCAATCTTAAAACATTCCGAAGAATTTCATAGTGGACCAGTTGGAAATAAACCATTGGACAGATTTCAGTAATATCTTCAATGGAACACAAATGAAAATGAATAGCTTGTTTCTGTCAAGCATATTGGGAAGTGATTTTATTTTTGCAAAATGTTTTCCTTACCTAATTTTATTCTAATACATAATTGATTAAAATCTATTGTTTATGAAAGTTTGGAAAGGTTCTAAGAGGACCTACAGACAGACATACATAGACTTTTGAAAATTAATAGCTTCTGATTAGTATAATTTTTCTTAATTTGGATAATAGAAATTTTAACTCTTTATTAAGCCAGAAAACATGAAACATAATTTGTTTAAAATTCTCTTTGGTCACTGAATGACCAAAAAAAGGAAATAAGTCAAATATATGAGGGTCTTTTTTTTCCCCTCCTTAAGTTAAACTTTAAAATTGTATTTAAGGAATCAAATCTTACAAAATCCTAGAACGTTTTGGTGATGATGATGATGATTTCAGGGAAATGAATCAATTACCTATGATTTTAAAATGTATTTTATTCAGTAGTTTTGGTATCTTGCCATGGAGGATACTAGCCCAGCCTAGCAGAAAAGTGCAATATGTACAGCATACTTTGACATTTTAAAAGTTATACTCCATAACCATTTTGAAATGCTGGGCAAACATTGAAAAAACTTGCATTTAATTCAGTTAATCAGGCATTTTGAAAGCTAATTGGATGAAAACTGTAATATGGTTGAAATCTGGTAACATTTTTGTTATTTTTACTGTGAAGTTTTTAAATGATGTACACACCCTAGTTTATTTTTGTGTCTTAGTGTGGACTTACAGATTTACTACAGGAATCCTGAGCCAGGAACACAGATTTCAGGCCAGTTAGATACTGGCTGTTCTTAATTCTCATCTGAGTGTAGGACTTCAGACTAAATGTTATATCAGTGGGACTTTGCTATCTGTAGAAGTTACTAAATTACATGATCGTTTTCTTCAGACTTGAAGGAGAGTGATAAAATTTGGAGTCATAGGATATTGATGTACAATTTAAGGATTAAAAGTTTTTATAATTCAGTTGTGAATAACGGATTATTAAATGTTGACTTCCTAGTATAAAATTACAAGAATAAAAATACATTCTCCAGCTATATTGGCTAGTGTCTTGAATTTATCTTTTTTGAATCTTCTTCCTGTTGTTTTTGGAGTCTTTCTTCCTTTGGATATGTATTAAAGCCTTCTAGGGTTTATCAAGTAATAATTTCATATAGTTTATAAACGGACTTTTAGAGTTCTGCTTCCTTGTGGAGAGTATCACATAAGCTGAAAAGAGATTATAAAGTCAGTACCATTGACAAACGTTGGTCTCCTAGGATTATGAAATAAGAAAAACTCTCCTCAGGTCTGAAGGAATTAAGATTGGGCTTGGGTTGGAAGGGCAGAGTAATTATTTATATCACAATCATTGACTTAACCCTAAATTTTTTTTTAAGCCTACCTATATTTCTAAAAAGTTTTTAGTTTGAAAATATATATGCCTGGTACTTTTATTTTCGACCGCTTAAGCAGAAAATGTAAAAAACATACAAGAGTAGATAAAATGTTATAATGAGCCTTCTTAATACCTGTCAATTCATGGCCAATTTCATTTTAAACTCCCACCACTTCCTCCAATGTGCATATTATTTTGAAGCAAATCCAAAATATTTTGTCCATAATTATCTTAGTATGCAATCCTAAGAGTAAAATACTTAGAAGAGAATTTGTCAAAATAGTTTTGTAATAGTCAAATATCTAGTGTTTATATTTTTAGTTGTTTCCTTAATATCATGAAAATTTTTAAATAATTCTATTTAGGATCTAAATATAGACCACATGTGTAATTCATTGATAAATGTTTTAAAATTCTTGGATTCCTCCTTTATTTCATTTCAGAAGTTACCCATTTTGGTTTGCTGTTCACTAAGAATTTCCCATCATATGTACTTTGCTGATTGTATCTTTGAGGTGCTACTTAACTTGTTCTTTTCTCTGTATTTCTATATATTCGTAATGGAATGCAACAGCTTGATCAGGTTCAGGCTCCATTTTTCTTTTTCCTTTATAAACTACTGTATAAAGTATGGATATTTTCCCTCAGGAGGTATATAATGGCCGGTTCTCTCTTCCTTTACTTAGCAGCCATTTAGGATGTGTATTGTTTTTAAAAACTAAATGTTACCATAGGCTGCATTATTTAGTAAGACAGCCGCTAGCCACATGTGGCTAGTCTGAATTGAAGTGTGCTATATATGTTGAATTTTAATACTTGGTACAAAAGAATGTAAGATATCAAATTTGTTTATAATGATTATATGTTTTAAGTGATTTTTTAGATACCTAGGAGTAAATAAAAATATTAAAATTAATTTCACCTCTTTTATCTTTTTAAGTGTAAGCAAATGAAAAATCACATAATTGCTCGCATCATAATTCTTTTGGACAATGTTGCTATAAGACATAAGGAAAATGTCAGATCCAGTTCCATTTTATCTGCTTTTTATTCCTGCTCTAAGAGCAACTTTTAGTCATTTCTTTGCTGTTGTGTTACTTCCACATTTTCAAGTAACATGCTTATCACATTTATTGAGCACTTACTATGTAACAAGTATATTCTAAACTCTCTACCTTACGAAGTCATTTAATTCTCAGGTAGTTTTTTCAGCGATGTTCTTGTCCTCAGGAACAGAAAGTTAAGTAATTTACCCAATCACAAGTCAAGAGCTTGGATTTAGTTCAGTTCAGTTGCTCACTCATGTCCAACTCTTTGCGACCCCATGGACTGCAGCACGCCAGGCCTCCCTGTCCATCACCACTCCCAGAGTTTACTCAAACTCATGTCCATTGAGTCAGTGATGCCATCCAGCCATCTCATCCTCTGTCGTCCCCTTCCCTTGCCTTCAATCTTTCCCAGCATCAGGGTCTTTTCCAGTGAGTCAGTTCTTCGAATCAAGTGGCCAAAGTACTGGAGTTTCAGCATCAGTCCTTCCAATGAATATTCAGGACTGATTTCCTTTAGGATGGACTGGTTGGATCTCCTTGCTGTCCAAGGGACATTCAAGAGTCTTCTCCAACACCACGGTTCAAAAGTATTTCTTCGGCACTCAGCTTTCTTTATAGTCCAACTCTCACATCCATACATGACCACTGGAAAAACCATAGCTTTGACCAGATGGACCTTTGTTGTCAAAGTAATATCTCTGCTTATTAATATGCTGTCTAGGTTGGTCATAACTTTTCTTCCAAGGAGCAAGCGTCTTTTAATTTCATGGCTGCAGTCACCATTTGCAGTGATCTTGGAGCCCCAGAAATTAAGTATGTCACTGTTTTTTACTGTTTTCCCATCTATTTGCCATGAAGTAATGGGACTAGATGCCATGATCCTAGTTTTCTGAATGTTGAGTTTTAAGCCAACTTTTTCACACTCCTCTTTTACTTTCATCAAGGGGCTCTTTAGTAGTTCTTCGCTTTCGGCCATAAGGGTGGTATCATCTGCATATCTAAGGTTATTGATATTTCTCCAGCGAGTTTAGATTAGAATTTTATTAAAATCTGGGCAGTGGACTCCAAGGCTCAGGCTCTTAAACACTTCACTTTACTGCCTCCTCTGCTTACCCTCCAGTTTCTTTTAATTTTTTTCAGTTTTAAATATCATCGCAACTTCCTACTATTGAAGATTTAACTTTACTGCATACCTCCTATTCTCCATTCCAACTCCCATCCACCCCACCACCACCCTGCCCCCACACTCATTCTACCCTGGGACTTCTACTCCCATCATCCTCCCAGGTAAACTGCATAATAGTTGTTAAACTTATATTCAGTATACACAGATAATTTCGTGTTCTGTAGTAGTTCCTTTTTATTTGAATATGTTTTGCCTTCTGGAAGCAGGGGTTTTAACTAAAAGCCTGGTATGTTTATGCAGATTCTTTACCCTGGTGTATTTACCTATTCCTTGTTGGGTCAAGTACTTCAACAGCAGTTCACTCTCTATAGTTCTTCTTCTCTGAGCTTGTGTCTGTTAATATCCTCACTTTGTTAATACATATGCCCTAGTAATATTTGTTTATATAAATATAATTTGCTTAAAGGCAGCAAGGATTTGAAGAGTCACAATCTGGGGAGAAGGAAGGCTGAGGAGGATGAGCCGACATTGAAAAGTGCATCTGTGTGTGTGTATTACATGTATTTTCCATCTTTTCCCTTGCAGGGAGTTTTCTCTGCTAGAAGCTAGACTGATGTGTCAGAAATAGAAGTTCAAGGTGATAACATCACATCTCTACCCCAGATTCTCCAATAGCTTAATAAATTATTTAGGACAAAAACCAGGTCCTTACAGTTTACCTTCCAGGCCTGACATGTTCTGAGTGACTATATAAATGAGACTAAAAACAGATGGGTCCAAAGAGACGGATGGAAGAAAGCACAAAGTTGTTTTACCACTCATCAGTATATGAGCAAGTATAGGACTTAACATTCTAAAGGAATATACTCATGCTAGTGGGAATCATTTGCCTTTAAACTTTCTTCTAATAATATTTTCATTATTTTTAATTGAGATATAATTACAGATAGGGTATCGTTTAAAAATGTTCACTTCAGTGAGTTTTGGTAAATGATTGTACCTGTGTCCCAGCACCTCAATCAAGATAGAGAGCGCTTCTGTCACCCTAGAAATTTTCCTCCTTGTTTTTCTAGTTAATCTTTTATCCTCAACGGAGGCAACTGCTGTTCTGATTACTATCCCTATAGATCATATTACCTTTTTAGATTCCAAATTGTATCACTACCATGTTGGTCATAGTGCCCTAAGTCTTTGCATATTGTTAGTATTTTTCATTATTCATATTTCACCTACTTTTCATCCCAGACTCTTGCTATTTTAAGGTTAAGTCTGGTAATCTGTTGGTCTAGCTCATAGCCTCTCTGATGAAGAGTATAGAAACTATGCTGAACACCTGGTCACACATGATGGTTAAGTAACACAAGTAATTGGGTATTTTGGAATATACTATTGAATAATACTAAAATATTTAAAAATTTTAGAATCCCTTTATTTTAGAAACCTTTATGTTTCCATGGTGATTCACATACATTACCTTAATCATCATTAGCCTTTAGAAACAGGCTGGGAGATGTGGTACCCCAATTTATAGATGAGAAAAAGATTCAACAAAAAATAATTGACATATACAGACTCCCTTTCCTATTAACCAATGGTTCCAGGGCTACATTTTTATTCTTTTGCCTATTCCACTATTCTGGGCGGCATGTACACAAGGAAGGGGTCAGTTTATATTCCAAAAATCAATTTTCTTGCTTCTTCTCTGAAAGTTCATAGGTTGCCCATTCCTTCCATCCTCCAGCATAGTGTTGAGCACTAAAAACATACATCAAATAATTAGTGCTGTAACCATTTTTCCTGCTTTACAGCACAAGGTTCACAGGAACTTTAGAGATAAGATGACTTTAGAGATTTAGTAGTGCAATGACTTTTCACCATATTTACATTTGAAGTATATTTAAAGGATCATAGAATGAAAAGTACAGCCAGTCTATTATAATCTGTACTCTATACTTCTGTTAATATAGTAAAATTCTTCAGTAGACCAATACAAATATGCCTATGAAACACTGCAATACATATCCTAAACCCATTTTTATCCTTAAGCTGCTGCTGCTGCTGCTGCTAAGTCGCTTCAGTCGTGTCCGACTCTGCGATCCCATAGACGGCAGCCCACCAGGCTCTGCTATCCCTGGGATTCTCCAGGCAAGAACACTGGAGTGGGTTGCCATTTCCCTCTCCAATGCATGAAAGTGAAAAGTGAAAGTGAAGTCACTGAGTCGGGTCCAATTCTCAGCGACCCCATGGACTGCAGCCCACCAGGCTCCTCCGTCCATGGGATTTTCCAGGCAAGGGTACTGGAGTGGGGTGCCATTGCCTTCTCCATATCCTTAAGCTGCTTACCTGTTAAAGCCCAGAGATATTGCTGTGACCATAGCCTTCTTGCTTCTCACTCCAGCTAAACAAGAAAACACTAGACTGTCAGATTTGGATGGCTTTACTTCTTTGTACTTCTCTTTGAAGTCTTTTGGGTTCATCTGTAGAGCTTCCCCTACATCATCCACTGAAAGAAAATGTGAAGAATTTCGATTAAATTTTAGATACAGTCAATTACTGGATATATGTTTTCCTAACAAATCATGTTAAAACATATCACTTACATGGTATATTGACAGACCCAGGGATTTTTCCAGACTCATGAATTTCCCATGGCTCTCTAACATCAATTAACATAATTTTTTTGGACTTCAGGAGGTTTTTAAGTTCCTTATAAGTGACATCTTCACAAATAGTGGTACAAAAATTGAGGCAGCTTCTTTTTATTAACTTCAAACCTGGAAAGAATAAAATAGCTACCTTCAAAATGACACTGCTATTAACATCTGGAAAGAGTAAGTCAAAGGAGTTTTCCCCATTGTTCAAGTCAGCTCACCATATCAATCTGATTTTACTTCTTATATAAGGTCTCATTTTCACAGTGGAAAGAACAGGGGTTTTAGAGTCAGATAAATCAAGGTTCAAATCCTGGCCTGCCCATTTAGCTCTGTGACCCTGCTGCTGCTGCTGCTAAGTCACTTCAGTCGTGTCCGACTGTGTGTGACCCCATAGACGGCATCCCACCAGGCTCCCCCATCCCTGGGATTCTCCAGGCAAGAATACTGGAGTGGGTTGCCATTTCCTTCTCCAGTGCATGAAAGAGAAAAGTGAAAGTGAAGTCGCTCAGTCTGTCCGACTGTTAGCGACCCCATGGACTGCAGCCTACCAGGCTCCTCCGTCCATTGGATTTTCCAGGCAAGAGTACTGGGGTGGGGTGCCATTGCCTTCCCCCTGTGACCCTAGGCAGATTAATTAAACTCTCTGGGAGAGTAAAATAAAATAATATTATTTAACTTTTAGAGTTGCTGTGAGGTTTAAATAATCTATACAGTACACAATAATCTCTTTTCAGCTTTCCTTCATGATTTATGCACATTGTTCCTTCTGAAGGGAACACCTTTCTTGTCTCTGCCTGGCACTCTTTAAGCCTCCTTTACCTCACTTACCACTTCCCCTTTGATCGAACACTTCTAGGTATCCATTCCTGTAAAATTCTTATACACAAAGAAGGGAAGTGTGTACCGTGATAATTTCTGAAGAACTTTTAATAATAGCAAAGAAATTGGAAACTAAAATATCCATCAGTAAGGGACTAGCTTTAGGGTAATTCATAGTTATGGGGTATATGCAGTGGTTAAAAGAGTTTTATGTACTGCCATGAATACCTAAGCTTCTGAATACCTAAGTGAGAAAAAAAATTACAGAAAAGTAAGTGGAGAAGATCACACTATATATTAAATATCCCCCAGTGGCTCAGCTGGTAAAGAACCTGCCTGCCAATGCAGGGCATGCAAGAGACACATGATCCCTGGGTTGGGAAGATCCCTGGAGAAGGAAATGGCCACCCACTCCAGTATTCTTGTGTAGAAAATTCCACGGACAGAGGAGCCTAGTGAGTTACAGTCCATGGTGTCACAAAGAGTTGGGCATAACCGAGTGTGTGTACACACATAGATTTGTTTGTTGTTTAGTTGTTAAGTCATATCTGACGCTTGTGACCCCACTGACTGTAGCCCACCAGGCTACTCAGTCCGTGGGATTTCCCAGGCAAGAATACCCAGATTAACATTTCCTACTCCGGGGGATCTTTCAGACCCAGGGATTTAACCCTCATCTCTTGCTTGGCAGACAGATTTTTTATTGCTGAGCCACCTGGGAAGCACGTACATTTATTTAGGTATACTCATATCTGGGGAGAGTATATAAAGGGGTGTGCTTTATTGTTTTAATATAATTTTTGCTTTATTGTTTAATGAATATAATCATGTAATACAAGTTTGTGGTTTTTTTTTTTTTTAATGAAACAGGCACCTTTTCTCTAACACCTCCAACTCCATCCTTTCCAATGCAGTCTCCCTCGACTGGGTTGTGTATGGTGATGGTTTATTTGTGTCTGTCTTACCCCAAAATGGGCTTCCCTGGTGGCTCAGATGGTAAAGAATTTTCCTGCAATGCCAGAGACCTAGGTTTAATCCCTGGGTTGGGAAGATCCCCTGGAGAAGGGAAAGGTACCTACTCCAGTATTCTGGCCTGGAGAATTCCATGGACCCATGGGGTCGCAGAGTCAGACACGACTGAGCTACTTTCACCTTCACCCCCAACTGGTGAAGTAAACTGTATCCCAGCAGGATGGCTGTCAGATTAGGAGCTCAATAAATGATTACGGACTAAAGGTAAAACCAAATAACAGAATTTGTATGAATGACACATCTTCAACTACAAGGGCTGTACCAGGAATTACAAGGGAATAACGGGCGGGGAAGTGTTACACTGGAGCCCCTGTATCTTATCCACGAAAGTTGTTGCTAAAGCAGAGGCAGCATATTAAGCAGAGAGAAGGGACAGGAGGTCTGCTCTGAGCTCTAGACCACCTCCTCCGCTAACCACCTTCGCTTCTCTGGCTTCTGTTCGGCCAGTTGTGGTACTATTACAGGCCGAACGTGGTATCTAGGTTTGATCAACCCGTGAGTGCTGCTCTCTAGTGGGTTATAAGTAAAACTCGCAAGGCGGCTTCTCATTGCGACTCTTCAGGGCAGGAATTGGACACGGCTCATTTCCCTGAGTCGCGAATTGACCTTCATTGCTCAGTCAAGCACCATACCTTTCTAACTGTTCCCACGAGAGCCCCCTGAAGTCATATTTACCTCTCTGCGTCTGCCGAGAGCAACCCCAGACCCCAGTAGCCCGGAATCTGAAGAAACAAGGACTGTAAGTGGGGATTACATTCCCAGGGCTCAAGTGTACTGGGTCTGACTTTTAACTGGAAGCCTTAAAGAAGCAAACACTGTCACGAACGGCATCCTTTCCCAGGGGCTCGAGGCTACGCGTCCTCCCTTTCCCCGGGGACCACTGAGCTCACCCCACAGTGCAGCCTCCGCAGACCCGAAGATCGCCCGGCAGGTACTCCAGGGCAGCAGGCGCTGCGGCACCATCGCTGCTAAAACCACTTCGTTCTGCTCCTTCACTTCCGGCCGCGCGACTAGCGGTGCCGGGCTCTCGAGCGCCCTCCAGCTAGGCGCGGGCCGAACCCGGTAATGCCACTAGCAGTAATCGCGAACAGAAACGTGCCCTGCTTTAAAACTTAAAATATTAATGGGAAAGAAACTGAGGGTTGGGAAGAAACTGAGGTTTGGGCTTTCTTTTAATTATTTTTTTAAGGAGAGGCAAAGTTTAAAAGTGAAAAAATATAAAAAAAGGCAATATATAAAGGTATAAAGAAATTCTTCCGGTTTACTTCAAAACAAGGATTCTTATGTATTGGATTAAAGCAAACTTTAACACATGGACACTTTGCTAAGAATCACTCTTAACTCCCATAGCTGACTCAACTGATGTCAGTATTAAGATAATCTCATCTTTTCCTCACTCATGATAGTTGACTATATTTGACTATAGTTGATGATAACATGAATGTGTTGAGATGGTTGGATGGCATCACTGACTTGATGGACATGAGTTTGAGCCAACTCTGGGAGCTGGTGATGGCCAGGGAAGCCTGGTGTGCTGCAGTCCCTGGGATCGCAAAGAGTAGCACAAGACTGAGCTACTGAACTGAACTAAGTGTGTTAGTTTGCAATTGCTAATGTAACAATTATCACAAACTTATTGACTAAACACAATTTTATTATGTACAGTTTTGTAGGTCAGAAGTCACTTGGTGAAAATTAAGGTGTCAGCAAGTCTGTGGTCCTTCTGAAGGTCTGAAGGTGTCAGCAAGTCTGAAGGTCCTTCTGAAGGGGAGAATTTCTGTACTTAACTTTTACATCTACTGAAGGTTGCCTGAATTCCTTGGCTATTTTTCCCATTCTCCATCTTCAAAGCCAGCAGTTTGTCATCTTCAGATCTCTCTCTGACTCTGATCTCTGCTTTTGTTGTCACATCCACTTTTCCTAACCTTTTTGCCTCTCTTTCACAAGGAACTTTGATTACAGTGAAACCACTGGGATGATCTTAATCATATGTGCAAAATCTTTTTGCCGTGTAAGCTAACATAATAATAGGTTTTTGGAATTAGAACACACTGTATGTGGTTGTGGGGAGAGCATATTAAGCCTGTTGGATAAAGTTTCTTATTACCTTGTTTTTATTTTCAACTTGGTTTATTACCTTATTTTTAATTTATTCTCAATTTTGTTTCCCAAGGATAATGAAAGCCATATAAACTGCAAATTGATTCACAGTGAAAATTTTAAAAATAAGTTTCGAACTGGCATTATTAAAGTATGAATCCAATGAATAATTTCATGAAGGGTGTACTTTTAAATTATTCAGTTTTAATATGTTAATAATAAAACCATCAGATTTATATACCAATGACATCACTTATAATTATGTTTTTTCCAAGTCATTTGGAGTTTAACTGTAGTCTCTGTGTAATCTACTTTGTGGACTAACTTTGAACTAAGATGTCATTAAATATTGTAGATTCAAGTACTCTCTGCAGCATCCCCATCATAAACCACAAGTGGAATGGACACAGATATGAAAACGATGTACTTGACTTCAATGAGTCACATTTAATCTAATTTATATTTTTGCAAGAGCATATATTACTAAACAATTCTTTTTCAAGTGTTCATGGCTACTTATTTGAGAAATCTTTTTCTGTAGGTTTTTTTTTTTTCCTGAAGAGATGAATTTGTGCTTGTGTAACCAGCACAGTGCCAAACTTAGTTTATATAAGAGACTTAGAGCAAAAACATCTTGTCAAACAGAAGTACTGATCATTGCTCCTTGAATAAATGTCCCAGGTTCTTTGTTCAGAGTTAGTGTGAGGGAAGGAAGTAAGGCTTAAAGTGGGATACAAGGGAGAGAAATCATGTAACTTTTCTGGGAAAAGTCTTCTAGTGCTGAGCTGATATCAATCATTCATTCTCAAACAACTCATTCTATTTTTTGCCACAATGCAGGTGAAAGACAATCGGAAAGGAGGGGATTCCTAAGAGACTTAGCACTTTTTCCATTTCTTTCTAAATCCACATCAAGCCTCCACATTTTAGATAACTCAATGAAGAATTAGGAAATTTATTGCCTTTCATGCAACATTTTTTTCAAGAGTTTCTATCAAAACTTGTTTTGATGCAGCATTTTCACTGTTAATCATTTATTGAAAATACCTGCAGAAGTACTCACAGATAAATGTACACCAAGAGGGGACTGATTGGGAAAAAAATGATACCATCCATTCAGTGGAATTTTAAACAACCCGTAAAAAGAATGAGTATGGTGATAAGTTCAAAATATATAATCAAGTGAAAAAGAAAAATCAAGTTGTAGAATAGAAAGTGAAAGTGAAGTCGCTCAGTCGTGTCTAACTCTTTTCGATCCCATGGACTGTAGTCTACCAGGGTTCTCTGTCTATGGGATTTTCCAGGCAAGAGTACTGGAGTAGGTTGCCATGGTAGACCATAATCTACCCTGATCATGATCTCTTTTAACAAATGGTAATCATATAAAAATGTAGTACAAATGCATATCATGTGCAAAGACAATTCCTGAAACTATAACAAGAAACAGCAAATAGAGGAGAGGAAATGTTACTTTTGAGGAAGAGAATGGGAATGTGGAAAGGCGGAAAAGATGAGGAATGTTATACCAAACTCTCATGTATTACTTTTATAATAAAGAATGTACCTTTTAAAACACATGATAAAAGCTTAATATATGTATAGCCTAGAGCTTAGCAAAGTACTCCATACATTTCTAGACAACAGTTCAGTTCAGTCGCTCAGTCCTGTCCGACTCTTTGCGACCCCATGAATCGAAGCACGCCAGGCCTCCCTGTTCATCACCACCTCTCGGAGTTCACTCAGACTCAGGTCCATCGAGTCAGTGATGCCATCCAGCCATCTCATCCTCGGTCATACCCTTCTCCTCCTGCCCCCAATCCCTCCCAGCATCAGAGTCTTTTCCAGTGAGTCAACTCTTAGCATGAGGTGGCCAAAGTACTGGAGTTTCAGCTTTAGTATCATTCCTTCCAAAGAAATCCCAGACAATGATGGTAAAATTAAGATACTTAACATTATTTAAAATGTATACACAGCTGACCTTAAGCACACTTACATTTCTGTTTGATGTTTTGTCATAATGTCTTTTTTTCCATAATGTCTTGACAATAGCAATAAAAGTATACTTACTAGGTATTATTTAAAAATAATCTCCTTCCTTTGAAGCATCCATCAAATAATAAATTTCACTTTAACTGAAAAGATAAATAATTTGAAGAACATCAGAAACAAAAACAGTGTTAGACAATTTTCCTTAACTCATGTAAATTTTGAAATAGAGATTGCAGTCTCTGGAGATTTGGGTATATCTGCTGGAAATCAAGATAACTTTGGAAATTCATCATTTTCAAGAAAAATTTAAGTGTTGTATCATGATTTGGATAATTCCTAAGTTTCTTTTTATGAGAGAGAACTTAAAATTTCATATTCTGATTCAGTTCCCTCCTTTTTTTCCTGGTAAGTTGGGTTCCATTATATGATATATTTAAAAAAACCCTTTGATTATAGTGCCCTTTATTTATTTTTAATTTTGGCTGTGCTGAGTCTTTGTTGCTGTGGGCTTTTCTCTAGTTGCAGCGAGCCAGGGCTACTCTTTAGTTGGGGCTAGTGGGTTTCTCATTGAGATGTCTTCTTTTGCTGCCAAGCAGGGGCTCTAGGGCATATGGGGTTCTGGTTCAAGCTGCTCCTGGTTCAATAGCACAGGTTCAATAGTTGTGGTTAGTTCAAGGTGCTTAGTTGCTCTGTGGCACTTTGGATCTTCTCTGATCAGGGATAGAACCAGTATCTCCTTTATTGGCAGGCAGATTCTTTACCACTGAGCCACCAAGGAAGCCCCTATAATACAATTTAGTATTCAGATTATTTAGATTTGCTAGTTTTCATGTCCTTTTTTCCTCCATGTTCTGTTTCCAATCCAATGTTAAATCATTTATGAAGCAGACATTTTTTACTTTAAAATCACAACACAACCTGGGCTTATTTGTGGAGTATTATCTTTTCCCCTAGGGGGAAAAAAATTCCCTACCCTAAAACATGATTATGTACCCCAATACTTAGCACAATGACACACATATTTGTATTCAGTTGTATTGTTGAATGAATGGTTTCCATATACAGAATGCCAACGTCTAATAACTTCCTTTGCCAAGTTCTCTATGTGTAAATAATTGTAAATAATTTAAACGATTTCTTAAGAAATGAACCAAAGTTTTTAAGAGAAAAATCAGTTTTGGGAGGTTTGTTTCCAGTAACTTTTGACTCGAAATCCAAGACTCTCTCCATAAGGCCACATCTGTCCCTTGGCTGAAGAACTGCTAAAGATTACGAATCTTGTCTCGTAGCATTTATCCATAACTAGGGTGGATGTTTGCTATATTATTCAAACAAAATATTTTTCAACCAACTACTTTTACCAAACATATGCAAAGTGCAAAACACTTTGAATAATCGAGCTTCAAAGAGGTTAGGTATAGGTCAGGAAATTTTCAAATAAAGAGAGAACGGCAGGTAAAGCAACAATAATGGAGAAAAGCAAGAAAACGTATGATGTTAGATGTGACTTAAAAGCACGGAAGAGTGTGACAGAGGGAAGTCGGAGGCAGTCTGGGCAGGGTGTCCAGCCACAAGGGGAACTTAAACCCGACTTCGAGAACACGGGAGGTGGGCAAACGCCAAGCCTTATCGGGATCCAATTAGGAGTCTATTTACGTTACCCTAAGATTACCTGGGATCTACCTACTCCTGAAGTTCGGGAAGCAAGTGCTACTGCCGCCGGCAGAGCCCGCTGTCCACGCCCAACTCCCGGTAAGACGCCACGCGAGGGGCGGTCCCAACTCGTCTGGACGTTGGGGCGGGCACACGAGGCCCCGCCCCTGCCGGCGGGAGGGGCGGCTGCGCAGGCGCAGTCTCATGGGGTTGTGGACGCGGCTGCTCGGCCTGTCAGGGTGAGTTGCGGGTCCGGTGCTGGGTCGCCTCATTTTCTCCAACTTCGTTTACGCAACCCTGGCCCCTTGTGGCTTGGACGGCCTTGGGAGAGAACCCTCTCCCCGCCTTTCTCGGTCCTTGGGGGCTCCAGGCGGTCACCGAGGGCCATGTGAGAGTGGCGGAGCCGGCTGGGTGTCGGGGCGGCAGCGGGAGGAGCCGGGGAGGCGGGACGGGAGAGGGGCCGCCTCACCTTGACCTAGGGGCGCGGCGACCCAGCAACCTTCCGGCCGCCCTTCCGCGTTCAGCCTCGCGGCGCATTTTCTCTTCGGGAATTTGGGAGGTCTTTGTTAGAGACCAGAGAAGTGTCTATTACCGAGGTCTTCTGGCAGCACCGTGTAGTATTAGGAACCCTGGAGATGGACTGCCTGGGTCCAGATCGCCATCCACCACTTACTGGCTCTTGGCTTCTGCAAGTCACCTAACTCCTGGGTGTCTTTCTTCAAGTGTAAAATGGGGGAGATAATAGTAACCTCCCTCATAAAGTGGTTGGTGGTTGGGAGGATGAAGTGGGTTAATATCACTGAAGTCCTTAGAACCGAATGTGATGCACGAAAAAGTGAGTGCTAGTCATCTTTTTGAGCCTGGTATCCTTTTGAACCTCTGAAAGGAGAAATTTTGTCCCTTTCCTCCCTCCCCTCGCACCCTCGCAGGAAGTAATGGCTCAAGAGTAGGAAAATAATTTTTTTTTTCTTTCTTGAGAATATGGACTTCTACATACATGGCCTTGAAAAAAAAAACAACTTATAAACAGTTTAGTTGCACATCCTACATTATGGACAGATATTAGGGTAATGCAGAAGTTGGCAGTTGGAAAGTTTTATTAGGAAATCACCTGAGAAAAATGGCCATAATTTATTTGTGCTGAAAAGACTTAACATAGCAGGCCTGAGACCGCTGTCCTTAAAAAGATCTGCTTGCAAGGTTAGCCCTTGCTTGTCTTGCCTGGGAACAATATGGTGTATTCTGTAGGACATGGTTTATCTAGAAGTTACTAGCCCCCATAAAAGTCCTGCACCTGTGAGTGTGTAATGGGCTTCTGTGAGCAGAAACGTTGCACAGACATTACTTATTGGGGGAAGGATGAAGGGTGTTTGACCACTCTTCGGAGGGAGAGAATGGTAGGGAAGCCTGCATTTGGATTGCTCTAGACTTCCCCTGTGTGTTTTTCATTATGATAGTCTGTGTGTTCACACTACCTTGCTGCAATAAACGTTAGCCATGAGTACACCTATATGCTAGCTCTTGTGAGTCCTTGCAGTAAATCTCCACATGTGGGAGTGATCTCAGAACTCCCCAGACACATTATTGATGATATGCAGTATGTGAAGCTCTAATAATTGGAATTTTTTGATAATAATTGGACTTTAATTTTGTCTCTTTTTACCTGAACGGGGAATTGAAAAAGAAAGCTATACAGATGAGTGACTGCTTAATAGTAGGTTACTGTCCAAGATGACTCTATGTTTGACATATTGCATGTGTCAGAAAAATCACTGGAAATTGACTACATTGCCACATTTGAGTCAGTGTTTTTGAGAAAAGGCATAGGTCTTTTATAGATTCTAAGTTAATTATCTGGTTCTTTTGGTTCCTCTGCCAGGATTAGCTATGTATTAATGCTCATCTTTATCAAGAGTTTACCTGTGTGTGCACGTGTTAGTTGCTCAGTCATGTCTGACTGCAATCCCAAGGACAGTAGTCTGCCAGACTCCTCTGTCCGTGAGATTCTCCAGGCAGAAATACTGGAGTGGGTTGCCATTTCCTTCTCCAGGAGATATTCCCCACTCAGGGATTGAACCTGGGTCTCTTAAATTACAGGCAGATTCTTTACCATCTGAGCCACTATGGAAGTTTCAAGTTTAGCTGTGCGGGGAGTGTAAAAATATGACCAGTTTCTTATGGACCAGATTTCTTGGATTCTCTTAGTTATGCCCATCTCTTTTTCAGGACATCAAGTTACAATAGTTGTAACAATAGTTAAAATGGTGTGTGTATAAGTTTAAGGGTGGAAATATCTGATTTGCAATCTCTTTTGTGTCCTTTCTGTCAGTAAAGTAGAAGACCAGATGATATTTGAAAGAGTAGGGAGAGGAGGAGTTGGAGATTGGGAGAGTGAAAACAATTTCAGATCCCTGTGTAATAAGTTGACCAGAAGTTGTAGTAGATAATGGGATGTCTTGATCTGTTTGCAGTTGTGGTTGTTAATTTAGTGGACCCAGTTGTCTTTCTTGCAAGACTTATTCTGTAGCCTCTTTGGATACTGTTGTTGAGAATGTGGTTAATTGGCTCATCTAGGATTGAGATTGTTAGGGGGGTGACATGGTAGCCATTAGGCTGTGTACATGTATTCTGTTCTTGCTAGGTACATGATAAGGTTGTACTCTTTGTACACCTCCCCTTACCCTCACCCCTCCCTTTCCCCCACCATGTCTATTTGAAATTAAATGGGGCTATACAATTGGCTTTGGCCCGTAAAACATAAGCAGACTTGCACCATTTGCAAGTAAAGCTTGAAGAACCAGCACTGGATTTTCTGCTTCTCTTTCTCCCTTCCCTGCTACAGTGATCATGGAAGGGCTTGTTGAGATGTAGCCTCTTCTCAACCTGGGCATTAAAAGAGAATCGGAGTGGCTGACCAAGCAAGCTGGCAGAATTTGAAGTTGTAGTCAGAGAATGGAATACTCGAATTAGTGATTTTGTGAGGTTGAAATGTAGCCGTAAGTTAATGAAGTAGTCTGGAGGGTGAAGGCAGGAAGAAATGAAGTGGTCAGAAACTTGGAGGCCTTCTGCATCTCTGTAACCTTGAAGGCGTTAATTTATTGCAGTGTTGTTGAATAGTGATGACCCTTGGGCCTAAAGAAATGGCTTTTAAAATGGTAAATGCAAAAGCTTCCTTATGTCGAACTTGGTACAACTAAATCAGGATTCAGAATTGAATATTGAATCGAGCGATTGGTCTACCTTTGATCAATCAAAGCATATACACAACCACAAAAATTACAGTATAGCTTAGCCAGGTAGCAGCATGATATTAGGTAGGATTTAGTATATGTGTGTGCTTAGTTGCTCAGTTGTGTCCAGCTCTTTGTGATCCCCATGGACTGTAGCCCTCCAGACTCCCTCTGTCCTTGGGGATTCTCCAGGCAAGAGTCCTGGAGTGGGTTGCTGTGCCCTCCTGCATGGGATCTTCCCAATCCAGGGAATGAACCCAGCATTGCAGGTGGATTCTTTACCATCTGAGTCATCAGGGAAGCTCATGAATACTGGAGTGGGTAGCCTCTCCCTTCTCCAGGGGAACTTCCCGATTCAAGAATGAAACTGGGGTCTCTTGCACTGCAGACAGATTCTTTACCAGCTGAGCTACCAGGGATATAGTGGTTTTTAAAACATGCATTAACTTCTATCTAAAACTTATAGAATTAACTTTGAATTTTTATGAAATATAAGATATTTCTTAAAAATATATTTAGAGGTAAATAACAGCATGAACAAAAAATTAAATTCTGTGTGGACATTATACAACTTTGCTGTTGAAAGTGTGGTCTGTGAACCCCAGCAGTGGCTTCCTGTTGGGAGCTTTTTAGACAGGCAGACTTTCAGGTCCTGTGCTAGACTTGAATCAAAATTCACACTTGAGAGGCTCTCCAATGTAACTCATATGCACTGTCCTGATCTCTTAAAGTCAGGGTCCTAGGGAGGTGAAACACTATTCTCCATTTCTTGCGGGAAGAACAGCTGTCGATTAGAAGATACTGACATTACTAATTGAATCCTTATTCAAAAAAGCAGATGTTTTGGGTTAGCTGAAGAAATTAGAATATGATAAGATATGATATTAGGGAATTACTCTTAATTTTCTTAGAAATGATAATGATGTGAGTGTATAGGAGAATCTCCTTAAGGAATATATGTTGTCTGCAACTTCTAATAGTTCAGCAAAAACAGATGTACTCACATACATGTGTAGATATGTCTATATACACATTGATATTTAGATAAAACAGATGTGGCAAAATGTTCCAGATGTGGACTCTATGGTGTTCATTATACTGCTGTTTCAACTTATGTGACAGTTTAAAATTTTTCATAACTAGAAAATGGGAAAAAAACACACAAAAAAAGGCAAGAGCCTAAAAAGTTAGAAATGTATTTCTCTCTCTGTAGTCCACTGGGTCGTACAGTGCAGGGAGGGTGGCTGGACTGTGCTTGGCCCTTGGCATCCATCCCTGGCATGTTGTGGCTTTTCCAGCTCCCACTGCTTCCTAGCTGGTGAAACAAGAGAAAGGGCGAGGCGAGCACAGGAGTCAGAAGTGGCATAAAGTTTATTTTTTTAAATTCACCTGGACATCATACATGTAGGGAACTGTTGGTTAAAGTCAGATGCAATGTGGCATTTGTGTGTTGGTGTAATAAAAATTTCTTTAGTTTCAGCTGATGTTCCCCTCTTTCTCCTCTGTTAATTTACGAGGCTCATTAAACTTGAAGTCATTTTAATATGCATTAAGTAAAATATATACAATTTTTAATTTTGAAGATTAATGTGTATTTCCCCCCAACCCCCAATCTTTTCAGTAAATAACAGATGCGGGTGAAACAGCCATCCAAAGCTTCACCTGAGAAAGCTAAGAGAAGTAAAAGGCCTCCTATACCTCACGATGAAGACTCGTCAGATGACGTTGCTGGTAAATTATGATGTCTTGCATCCTGAACAGTGTTGCAGAGAAAAAATCATGTGTGCTTTTAATGAATAAATCCTTTGCTCTTTATTTTAGCTATTTTCTGCATTGCTTCAAAATCAGCTTGTCTATTTCCAAAATACCCTGTTGGCATTTTTGCTGAGATTTTGTTTATTTTATAAAGTAACTTAGAACTGGCATCTTTTCTTGTTGTTTGTTTCTTGTGACTATTAGAGCTGAGCCCTCAAGCCAGTGAGGTTGGTTAATGACCTTGAGGGGCTTCCTGGTTTGTCTTTCTCTTTAGCCTCATGCCTTGGGTTTTAGCCTCTGAGGATTTTCCTTACTGGCTTTACCAGTTCAGTTCTCCATTTAAAAAAGATGTTTTTAATCTGTTATTTCCATTTTGAGTGTTTTTAACTTGGATAGTGTTTCAGGACAGATTGCTGAATTGAGGGAAGTCTGAATTATGTCTTTGAATATTTGTTCTGTTAATATGGTGTTCTTCAGGGGTTTGATTATTCTTATCTCTCTTTTGCCTATCTACCATAGTTACCATTTTTTCTTAAAGCCTCTAAAACTCCTGTTTTCCTTTTCTTGTTGTCTGGTGTTCCTTTTTATTGTTTTAGTGTGTGCAGCAGTGTCTCTTTCATCTTCTTTTTGGTTTTACCTTCGTTTTATTCACTTTTCCTGCACTCTGCTGGTCACTTCCCTTTGTGCTGCCACTTGAGCCTCAAGTGTTCACTTCTTTTTTTGTGTTTTCCTCTCATGGCAGTGATTGCACTGCCATTTTTGCTTTTCCTTCCTTCCCTTTTCTTATTATCTTAGCACAGAATTGGGGGCTTTGATTTTCTTTGACTACCTATTCTTTCGTGTAGAGTTGCCCTTCTTGGGCCAGTTCGGTTTAGAATATTTGTGTAAGAAGGGGGGCCAGAGCAGTGTTGAGACCTAACTGTTGACTTTGAGCCCAGTTAGCCTTTACTTCTTTCCAACTACCAGGATTTATTCAGTCCTGGGCTTTTTCAGAATCCGAATTCTCTCTTCTTTCCAACTGCCTAGGAATAAGGCTGTTCTCTGCCATTGCAGCTTGCTTTTTTATTTTCACTTAGTGAATGAGAAATCCCCTTCTTTCATTTCTTCTGAAAACAAAATTGGATAGAGGGGAGCCCTTGCCACTGTTGTTGCAGCATAGAGATGTAGGTTTGTTCTGAATGCGCAAAGCGGGCGTGGTTCTCTGAATCCACTGCTGCAGCGGCGTTCTCTCCACTCCCTTCAGTGTGCGTTCCTGTTTGATCTCCACTGCCTTGAGGTGGAAGTCTTCCCATTTAATTTGTGACTTCAGGCTTCAGCTATCTCCTGGTTGCTCTGAGAACGAGCTTTGTATTTTTACTTTCTGTTCTTTTTGCCCTCGGATAGTTTTGGGGAGGAGAAAGGGGAAGTGTTGATTTTATGTCACCATTCGCATGCTGGAAGCCCTCCTTGTAAAATTTTTATTAATATTTTAAAAATATGAAGATTTTGATTATTGCTTTTGATTTATGAATGTGAAACAACTATTTGCTTTTAATACATTTTTATATTTTTATTCAGGAATCTCTAGAGGACCTGTTTGTCAAATGAAAATTTGACAATTATATGATTAAACAAATTGCAGGAAACTGAGGAAGTTTACTAATGTAGAAGGATATTTTTCACATTTTCCCTTCTCACAGAAGATAGTAAATGCTGTTTAAACACTTATAGGAAAACCTCAGACTTTTAAATTTGTTTATACTTATAAAAAGTATATACAGTTGAGATATTTAAAAGCTAGTAAGTTTAATTTAGGAACCTGGAACCTTTTTATCTTGGATTCACTTATCTCTGAATTCATTAACAATTTCAGTTTTGTAAGTCTGAATTGTAGAGTCAGAGACTGGTTAAGTTGTACCTTGGCAACATCTTATGCTAGAGATGATTCAAAAGATGTGAGGAATGATTTTTCCCTTAGAATTTTAAAATATAAAAACTCAAAACCAAAGTGATGACTTTTGGTAAACCATTTCTACTTCTTGTGTGGTCATTTTTATCAGTCTTTCTCTAAACACCTTTTTTCAATGACATGTATCTTTGCTGTTCAACCAAAGGACTTCAGAATTATTTCTTTTATGCCGATTCTTATAACTTGCTTTTGGCGTAAAATTAGAAGTTTTAATCTTTTATCAGATTTACATTTTACTTTTTTTTGAAATTATTTATTTTAATTTGTCACATTCTTTGTCTTCAGAATGAAATGGAAGTAATATTTAGTCTCATTAACTAGTAGATAAAAAGGAATGCTTTATGTTCAGAAAGGAAAGTAGAGAAAGTTGAAATGTACATACTTCTGTTTCCCTCTTCAGGGTATTCAGTCTCTGCCTTTGTTGTTTGATTTTGGCAGATAGCTGTAGGTTTGGTATTTGGGACATATGAGGTGGAGAAATTGAAGAGTTCAGATATTTAGGAGAAATGGAAGTGTACTGAGCCCTTGGGAGACGAATATGGTTATTTGAAGAATTAAGAACATATTTGCTCATTTTGGCCTTTTGTCTCCACACAGTGCACATAGTTGAAATCTGTTATAAAGGATAATTAATGGCCATGCAAAATATATTTGTTATTCAAGAATATTCATTAAGAAGAATTCAGATAATTCTTATTCCTGAGAATTATGCCACTGTTTGTTCCTCTCCTTTCTTTCAGCAGTGGTGAAAATAGTATCACAGCAGAGCTAGCCCATGGGAAAAGTTGTTACTTTTGTATCTTAGTGGAAAGAAAATAGGTTCAAAATGCTTGAGGCGTAGTGGCTGCTCAGTAAATAATCTTCTTAATCTATTTATTAAACTTTAATTTTTGAACTAATTTTAGATTCACAGGAAGGTACAAAAGATATGCCATTCACCCTTCATCCAGTCTCTTCTGATTTAATATCTTGTATTTCTGTCTCACAGCATCAAAACCAGGAAACTGAAATGGGTACAGTCCTTAGAGCTAATTTAGGTTTCACCCGTTGAACATACATGTGTGTATATGTGTGTATAGCTTAATAACACATGTAGCTTTCTGTAACCAGCACTGTCAAAATACTTGACTAGACGCTGGCCACTCTGAGTGCTGCTTATGTATAGCTACACCACTGCTCTCTATCGAAAGCCCCTGGCAACTGCTAATGTGTTCTCCAGCTTTATAATTATGTTATTTCACAATGTTGTATAAATGGAATCATACAGTATGTATTCTTTTAAGTTATTTTGTCTTTTGAATCTTTGTGCTTTTTAGTTAATAGTATTTTAATATTGTTGACTTTTGCTTGCTGATGTTCAAACTTTGTTTTGCCTCTGTTAGTAGGTTTCACTTGCCAGCATGTAAGTCATGCTGTCAGTGTGCATCATGTAAAAAAAGCAGTAGCTGAGAACCTGTGGTCAGTTTGCTTGGAATGTTTAAAAGAAAGAAGATTCTGTGATGGACAGCCAGTACTTCCTCCTGATATCTGGTTGTGCCTCAAGTGTGGTTTTCAGGTGAGAAAAGTCTCTTTTCTGTGAGAGTTTGTCTTAAATGTTTTCCTTAATTGCTCGCTCTGAGTTGGACTGTTGGTAGTGCTTAGAATTTAAGATGAATTTATTCTGTGTTTAGATAGAACTCTCCAAGGCCAAGCATAGAAATGTTTAAGGTAAAGTAAAATGTACATTGTGTTCAGTAAGTTATTGTGCATGGTTTATAAGTATTTTGAAAGGGAATCCAACCTACTTGCAGTTGTTCTCATATGTGGACCCTCCTTTACCTATTTTGTATTTACTTAGGAAATGGATACAAGCCTTTTTAAGAAATCTTTTGGGATTCATTTTCTTCTCTATGAGAAGTGATTTTTCTTTTTTTTTGCAGAGTAACTTCTCTTAAGAGCTTAGACGCAACTGATACTATTAACAAGGGAATTTTTAAATAAAATTAAAAGTATTTATGTATATTTTTCCATAAGAGTTATCTTTATTATCTCATATAGAAAGCCAGAAATAGGGTCACTCCTGAGTTAGTTACTTCAGTGGAAAAAACATTAAAAACTGAGATGTTTCCTGTTTTTCTGCTGTGCTATTCCATGGTTTCAGGATGGTCGAAGATGTTTCATGCATTATGTATCACACAGCAATCCCCCAAGGTCAGAAGGAGGGCAAAAAGTACATCCCTTCCCGTACGTAAAACTTTTCCGGACACATACATTAGACTGCCCCTCATGGCACATTGACAGAAACTGAATCTCATTTCTTTACTTACCTGGTAATGGGAGTTACTGTGATTGGTTTGAGTCTCAGTAGTTTTCAGTAGAGTTGGGTGAGGTGTGAGGGTGTTAGAAGTGTGTGTACAGGGGAGAGGCACTGCTGGCCTGTGAAGATGCTCGGTGTTCCACTGTGCATCAGAGAAATGGTATGGAAATTAACTTGGCTCATGCCTGTTTTTACGGTATGACAAGAAGTAAATTCAATTAGCCTCTTTGCAAGAAGCTGAGTTTAATGAGAATCTAAATTGCTTTCTGAAACTTTTTTAAAAAGTTTAAAACAAAACTCTGCCCCCCCCCATTTCAGCCTTTTTTTTTTTTAATCTTTTAATTCCTCTAGGGTTCATTAGTTCTTTATCAGTTAACATTCTCATTTACAAAGACAAATTTAAATTAACTATAGTTATATCTGATATATCAAGGGTGTGCTGCATGCTGCTGCATGCTCAACTGTTCCTGTCCAACTGTTCGTGACCCCACGGACTGTAGCCTGCCATGCTCCTTTGTCTGTGGGAGTTCCCAGGCGAGAATGCTAGAGTGGGTTGCCATTTAAGGATAATTTAGGTTTTGATTAATTTGAAATGAACTTGTATGGAAGTCATACAAATAGTGTTCTATTTATCTTTAGGGATGTGGTAAAAACTCAGAAGGCCAGCATTCACTGAAGCATTTCAAGAGTTGGAGAGCAGAGCTTCACTGTATTATAATTAATCTAAGCACATGGATCATATGGTAAGTTAGATTTGGTTAGTACTTGTGTCTACATAAAAAAAATCTGAGTTTTATAAGGTAAGATATCTAAAGCTGTTATATCAGCTTGTGCTTTTAAGCCTGAACAGAATCTATAAAATAAGAACATTAACATTATCCATGAATATAAAATTTAAGTAAGAAAGAAATTTAGTCATACCTCTAGTTTTCTGAGTTTTATAAGGTAAGATATCTAAAGCTGTTATATCAGCTTGTGCTTTTAAGCCTGAACAGAATCTATAAAATAAGAACATTAACATTATCCATGAATATAAAATTTAAGTAAGAAAGAAATTTAGTCATACCTCTAGTTTTCTGAGTTTTATAAGGTAAGATATCTAAAGCTGTTATATCAGCTTGTGCTTTTAAGCCTGAACAGAATCTATAAAATAAGAACATTAACATTATCCATGAATATAAAATTTAAGTAAGAAAGAAATTTAGTCATACCTCTAGTTTTCTGAGTTTTATAAGGTAAGATATCTAAAGCTGTTATATCAGCTTGTGCTTTTAAGCCTGAACAGAATCTATAAAATAAGAACATTAACATTATCCATGAATATAAAATTTAAGTAAGAAAGAAATTTAGTCATACCTCTAGTTTTCTGAGTTTTATAAGGTAAGATATCTAAAGCTGTTATATCAGCTTGTGCTTTTAAGCCTGAACAGAATCTATAAAATAAGAACATTAACATTATCCATGAATATAAAATTTAAGTAAGAAAGAAATTTAGTCATACCTCTAGTTTTCTGAGTTTTATAAGGTAAGATATCTAAAGCTGTTATATCAGCTTGTGCTTTTAAGCCTGAACAGAATCTATAAAATAAGAACATTAACATTATCCATGAATATAAAATTTAAGTAAGAAAGAAATTTAGTCATACCTCTAGTTTTCTGAGTTTTATAAGGTAAGATATCTAAAGCTGTTATATCAGCTTGTGCTTTTAAGCCTGAACAGAATCTATAAAATAAGAACATTAACATTATCCATGAATATAAAATTTAAGTAAGAAAGAAATTTAGTCATACCTCTAGTTTTCTGAGTTTTATAAGGTAAGATATCTAAAGCTGTTATATCAGCTTGTGCTTTTAAGCCTGAACAGAATCTATAAAATAAGAACATTAACATTATCCATGAATATAAAATTTAAGTAAGAAAGAAATTTAGTCATACCTCTAGTTTTCTGAGTTTTATAAGGTAAGATATCTAAAGCTATTATATCAGCTTGTGCTTTTAAGCCTGAACAGAATCTGTAAAATAAGAACATTAACATTATCCATGAATATAAAATTTAAGTAAGAAAGAAATTTAGTCATACCTCTAGTTTTCTTTAACATTTTCTCTGTACATTAAAGAAAAATTCTTGCTACTTGATTTTGCTAAATTAGAATTCCAGAGGAGGAAAGTGTCAGTTCTTCAACAGTCAGCTGGTTTGATGGTTCTCTACAGGGGATAGCCTAAGCACATAGTTTGTGAAAACTGAAGGCTCTCTCAGTTTCAGTACTGTTGTCATTTGGGTTGATAGTTCTTCATTGTGAAGGGGCCTGTCTCATGACAGGACAGAGTTAGCCCTGGCCCCTAACCACTGGGTGCCAAGAGCAGCTTTGCCAGTTGTGATAATCAAAAGTGTCTCACAGCTTTGCCAAATGCCCCCAGGGGTGTGGGTGGGGCAGAACTGCTCTTGTTCGAGAGTCGCTTGACATACCCACATCAGCTGCTCCCTTTCCTCTTTCTTTTCAAGTCCAGTTCATTCCTGCCTGTACCTGAAAGAATATAAGTCTGTTCACTTCTCTCTCGAGCCACTGCATCTACCCTGATCTCCCGCTCTTCCTGGTGCTATCCAATCTGACATTAGACAGAGCAATGTTTTTAAAAAGTAAATTGGATCATGGCAACCCTTGCTTAAAAACCTCTCATGGCACTCCATTACACTTAGGATAAGTGACCCAGACTCTTAATTTGAATATTAAGGCTCTGTGTGAACTGTCCCCGGTTATGTCTGTAGCTGTATCTCACTGCTCTTGCCTCACCCTATGTATTTCCCTTACCCCTTAATTTAAAGACAGAAGTGGATAAATACTAACTTTATTACTTGATGTGCAAAACTACTGAACATGTTTTCATAATTTTTGCTTAAATTTTTTTAGGTGTTATGAGTGTGATGAAAAATTATCAACACATTGTAATAAGAAGGTTTTGGCTCAGTTAGTTGATTTTCTCCAGAAACATGTTTCTAAAACACAAACAAGTAAGTTAACAGCAGTTGCTAAAGAAATTTGTATTAAAGTATAATATTTTATAATTCTTATAAAGAAATGATACATTTATAAAGAGTACTTTGAATTTTAGTGTGACCTCTCAGTATGAGTGCTGTGAATTCTTAGGTAGTGATTTTGTGATGTTATCTTGTGTTGTACTTTCATAACTAATAATGAAAAGATGGAGAGGATAGTTACTGGATTGTGGGCTTGGGAGGCAAATGGTGCTGAATTTGAATTTCAGTTCCACCTAAATGATTAAATTGTCTGTGTGACTATATTCTTATTTGTATGATAATTCTATCAAGTGGGGTTGTTGTAACGCTTAGACATGTTCTCTAAAGATTAGGAAGTAATGTGTATAAAAATATTTACATAAATCTCGACACATATTTATGAAATGACGTCTGTTATTTGTTATCATCATAATGCCATCCTGACATTCACTACCTGGAGTTCAGCTGACCTGGCAGATTAAGGGCTCAGTTCCCAAAGATTGCCCTCACATCAGACACCATTCTCAGGCTAAGAGTTCTCAGGCCCCCTGCATTTCTGACCGACTGGCTATCAGGATGCCCACTATCTTCTTAGTTCAATAATTTATTGGAATGACCCAGAACATAGGAAAGTGCTGTACTTAAAATTCGGAGAAGGCAATGGCACCCCACTCCAGTACTCTTGCCGGGAAAATCCCATGGACAGAGGAGCCTGATAGGCAGCAGTCCATGGGGTTGCAAAGAGTCAGACACGACTGAGTGACTTCACTTTCACTTTTTCCTTTCATGCATTGGAGAAGGAAATGGCAACCCACTCCAGTGTTCTTGCCTGGAGAATTCCAGGGACGGGGGAGCCTGGTGAGCTGCCGTCTATGGGGTCACACACAGTCGGACAGGACTGAAGCGACTTCAGTTCAGTTCAGTCGCTCAGTCGTGTCCAACTCGTTGCGACCCCATGAATCGCAGCACGCCAGGCCTCCTTGTCCATCACCAACTCCCGGCGTTCACTCGGACTCACGTCCATCGAGTCCGTGATGCCATCCAGCCATCTCATCCTCGGTCGTCCCCTTCTTCTCCTGTCCCCAATCCCTCCCAGCATCAGAGTCTTTTCCAATGAGTCAACTCTTCACATGAGGTGGCCAAAGTACTGGAGTTTCAGCTTTAGCATCATTCCTTCCAAAGAAATCCCAGGGTTGATCTCCTTCAGAATGGACTGGTTGGATCTCGTTGCAGTCCAAGGGACTCTCAAGAGTCTTCTCCAACACCACAGTTCAAAAGCATCGATTCTTCGGTGCTCAGCTTTCTTCACAGTCCACCTCTCACATCCATACATGACTACTGGAAAAACCATAGCCTTGACTAGACGGACCTTAGTCGGCAAAGTAATGTCTCTACTTTTGAATATGCTATCTAGGTTGGTCATAACTTTTCTTCCAAGGAGTAAGCGTCTTTTAATTTCATGGCTGCAGTCACCATCTGCAGTGATTTTGGAGCCCCCAGAAATAAAGTCTGACACTGTTTCCACTGTTTCCCCATCTATTTCCCATGGAGTGATGGGACTGGATGCCATGATCTTCATTTTCTGAATGTTGAGCTTTAAGCCAACTTTTTCACTCTCCTCTTTTACTTTCATCAAGAGGCTTTTTAGTTCCTCTTCACTTTCTGCCATAAGGGTGGTGTCATCTGCATATCTGAGATTATTGATATTTCTCCCAGCAGTCTTGATTCCAGCTTGTGTTTCTTCCAGTCCAGCGACTTAGCCAGCAGCATACTTAAAATTACAGTTTCAATATAGCAGCAACAACAGAAAAAAGACACAAATCAGGACTGGCCAAAAGAAAAGATATAAGCTGAGATGTGGGAAGGTACCAGACATGAAGCTTTTGTATCTTCTTCCTGTGGGGTCAGGATGTGTCACCCTCCCAGCGCAGTGATGTGTCAGTACACCCAGGGTATTGTTAACCAGGGAAACTCACAGGAGCTTTGGTGTCTAGAGTTTTAGTAGCGTTTCATTGTATAGGCATGGTTGATTGAATCACTGGCCACATGATTTAACTGAGTCTCCAGTATCTCAACCCTCTAATCACATGTTTGGTCTTTCTGGTATGGCTGACCCCCATCCCTAGTCATCTCATTAATGTACACCCTCTAGAGTCCCACATGAATAAAAAAGATACTTTGCTAACAAACTATCAAGAGTGGTGTGAGGGGCCCACCATAAGTAGAATAGATTCTCCAGTTACTCTGGAAATCCAAAGATTTAGAGAGATCTTCTCAGGAACTTGGAATAAAGAGCAGCCAAATTCTTTATTATGGAAGTGATGTATTATATATTGTATTTTCTTATCTAACATATAAGCAATATGTAACACAATATATATTAAGAATATATAGAGAAGCAGTTTCTTCAATCAAAAATGTTAAGTGCCTACCACTTAATACTTTGATATGAAGTGGTAAAACAAAAGCATTTTTAACTGTCCTCATGGAGTTTAGAGCATAGGGAGAGAGACAAACATAACACACACGTAACTTCTGATAAGTGCTACAAAGGAAAGGAATAGATTGCAGTGATACGTGGTCTCATGGTCGTAGTGATCAAGAAAGGCTTACATGGCTGGAGTGTGGTTTTGCTGGAAGAGAGCAGAATGTGATGAAGTTAAGATACCGTTGTCAGGTCATGAAGGATACCGTGGGGAATTCCATGGTAAAGAATTTTTATTTTATTGGAAAAGTCATGGAAACTGTTAAAGCATTAAAAATAAAGATTACTCTGCCAAATGGAGATTAGACTGTTGTGTGTGAAGAGTGGAGGTGGGAAGATCCTTAAAGAGGTTATTGGGGTAGGGCAGGTAAGAGATGAGGAGGGGTTCTGGTGGATAGTGGTGGACTAGGTGTAATGAGGGAGGGAGAGTAGGAGGCATCAAGTACAGATCTCAGGATTTTGGTTAACAAGGTGAATGGGGATAAATGGCCATGATAATTTTGAAATGCCTTTGGAGCAGAAATTGAACTGCTTAGTAGGTGGCATCAGAAACTGAAAAATTATATAAAAGTATAATTTTCAGCTGTGTTTTCTGTTGCCCAGTAGAGAATGATTTTTTTTTTTTTTTTGAGAATGATTTTTATTAGCTATTGCTCTGAGACAGTCATGGTGAAAACACTGGAGGAGGAGCTGCTGCTGCTGCTGCTAAGTCACTTCAGTCGTGTCCNTCTTTTGAATCTTTGTGCTTTTTAGTTAATAGTATTTTAATATTGTTGACTTTTGCTTGCTGATGTTCAAACTTTGTTTTGCCTCTGTTAGTAGGTTTCACTTGCCAGCATGTAAGTCATGCTGTCAGTGTGCATCATGTAAAAAAAGCAGTAGCTGAGAACCTGTGGTCAGTTTGCTTGGAATGTTTAAAAGAAAGAAGATTCTGTGATGGACAGCCAGTACTTCCTCCTGATATCTGGTTGTGCCTCAAGTGTGGTTTTCAGGTGAGAAAAGTCTCTTTTCTGTGAGAGTTTGTCTTAAATGTTTTCCTTAATTGCTCGCTCTGAGTTGGACTGTTGGTAGTGCTTAGAATTTAAGATGAATTTATTCTGTGTTTAGATAGAACTCTCCAAGGCCAAGCATAGAAATGTTTAAGGTAAAGTAAAATGTACATTGTGTTCAGTAAGTTATTGTGCATGGTTTATAAGTATTTTGAAAGGGAATCCAACCTACTTGCAGTTGTTCTCATATGTGGACCCTCCTTTACCTATTTTGTATTTACTTAGGAAATGGATACAAGCCTTTTTAAGAAATCTTTTGGGATTCATTTTCTTCTCTATGAGAAGTGATTTTTCTTTTTTTTTGCAGAGTAACTTCTCTTAAGAGCTTAGACGCAACTGATACTATTAACAAGGGAATTTTTAAATAAAATTAAAAGTATTTATGTATATTTTTCCATAAGAGTTATCTTTATTATCTCATATAGAAAGCCAGAAATAGGGTCACTCCTGAGTTAGTTACTTCAGTGGAAAAAACATTAAAAACTGAGATGTTTCCTGTTTTTCTGCTGTGCTATTCCATGGTTTCAGGATGGTCGAAGATGTTTCATGCATTATGTATCACACAGCAATCCCCCAAGGTCAGAAGGAGGGCAAAAAGTACATCCCTTCCCGTACGTAAAACTTTTCCGGACACATACATTAGACTGCCCCTCATGGCACATTGACAGAAACTGAATCTCATTTCTTTACTTACCTGGTAATGGGAGTTACTGTGATTGGTTTGAGTCTCAGTAGTTTTCAGTAGAATTGGGTGAGGTGTGAGGGTGTTAGAAGTGTGTGTACAGGGGAGAGGCACTGCTGGCCTGTGAAGATGCTCGGTGTTCCNCATTGACAGAAACTGAATCTCATTTCTTTACTTACCTGGTAATGGGAGTTACTGTGATTGGTTTGAGTCTCAGTAGTTTTCAGTAGAGTTGGGTGAGGTGTGAGGGTGTTAGAAGTGTGTGTACAGGGGAGAGGCACTGCTGGCCTGTGAAGATGCTCGGTGTTCCACTGTGCATCAGAGAAATGGTATGGAAATTAACTTGGCTCATGCCTGTTTTTACGGTATGACAAGAAGTAAATTCAATTAGCCTCTTTGCAAGAAGCTGAGTTTAATGAGAATCTAAATTGCTTTCTGAAACTTTTTTAAAAAGTTTAAAACAAAACTCTGCCCCCCCCCATTTCAGCCTTTTTTTTTTTTAATCTTTTAATTCCTCTAGGGTTCATTAGTTCTTTATCAGTTAACATTCTCATTTACAAAGACAAATTTAAATTAACTATAGTTATATCTGACATATCAAGGGTGTGCTGCATGCTGCTGCATGCTCAACTGTTCCTGTCCAACTGTTCGTGACCCCACGGACTGTAGCCTGCCATGCTCCTTTGTCTGTGGGAGTTCCCAGGCGAGAATGCTAGAGTGGGTTGCCATTTAAGGATAATTTAGGTTTTGATTAATTTGAAATGAACTTGTATGGAAGTCATACAAATAGTGTTCTATTTATCTTTAGGGATGTGGTAAAAACTCAGAAGGCCAGCATTCACTGAAGCATTTCAAGAGTTGGAGAGCAGAGCTTCACTGTATTATAATTAATCTAAGCACATGGATCATATGGTAAGTTAGATTTGGTTAGTACTTGTGTCTACTATAAAAAAAATCTGAGTTTTATAAGGTAAGATATCTAAAGCTGTTATATCAGCTTGTGCTTTTAAGCCTGAACAGAATCTATAAAATAAGAACATTAACATTATCCATGAATATAAAATTTAAGTAAGAAAGAAATTTAGTCATACCTCTAGTTTTCTGAGTTTTATAAGGTAAGATATCTAAAGCTATTATATCAGCTTGTGCTTTTAAGCCTGAACAGAATCTGTAAAATAAGAACATTAACATTATCCATGAATATAAAATTTAAGTAAGAAAGAAATTTAGTCATACCTCTAGTTTTCTTTAACATTTTCTCTGTACATTAAAGAAAAATTCTTGCTACTTGATTTTGCTAAATTAGAATTCCAGAGGAGGAAAGTGTCAGTTCTTCAACAGTCAGCTGGTTTGATGGTTCTCTACAGGGGATAGCCTAAGCACATAGTTTGTGAAAACTTAAGGCTCTCTCAGTTTCAGTACTGTTGTCATTTGGGTTGATAGTTCTTCATTGTGAAGGGGCCTGTCTCATGACAGGACAGAGTTAGCCCTGGCCCCTAACCACTGGGTGCCAAGAGTAGCTTTGCCAGTTGTGATAATCAAAAGTGTCTCACAGCTTTGCCAAATGCCCCCAGGGGTGTGGGTGGGGCAGAACTGCTCTTGTTCGAGAGTCGCTTGACATACCCACATCAGCTGCTCCCTTTCCTCTTTCTTTTCAAGTCCAGTTCATTCCTGCCTGTACCTGAAAGAATATAAGTCTGTTCACTTCTCTCTCGAGCCACTGCATCTACCCTGATCTCCCGCTCTTCCTGGTGCTATCCAATCTGACATTAGACAGAGCAATGTTTTTAAAAAGTAAATTGGATCATGGCAACCCTTGCTTAAAAACCTCTCATGGCACTCCATTACACTTAGGATAAGTGACCCAGACTCTTAATTTGAATATTAAGGCTCTGTGTGAACTGTCCCCGGTTATGTCTGTAGCTGTATCTCACTGCTCTTGCCTCACCCTATGTATTTCCCTTACCCCTTAATTTAAAGACAGAAGTGGATAAATACTAACTTTATTACTTGATGTGCAAAACTACTGAACATGTTTTCATAATTTTTGCTTAAATTTTTTTAGGTGTTATGAGTGTGATGAAAAATTATCAACACATTGTAATAAGAAGGTTTTGGCTCAGTTAGTTGATTTTCTCCAGAAACATGTTTCTAAAACACAAACAAGTAAGTTAACAGCAGTTGCTAAAGAAATTTGTATTAAAGTATAATATTTTATAATTCTTATAAAGAAATGATACATTTATAAAGAGTACTTTGAATTTTAGTGTGACCTCTCAGTATGAGTGCTGTGAATTCTTAGGTAGTGATTTTGTGATGTTATCTTGTGTTGTACTTTCATAACTAATAATGAAAAGATGGAGAGGATAGTTACTGGATTGTGGGCTTGGGAGGCAAATGGTGCTGAATTTGAATTTCAGTTCCACCTAAATGATTAAATTGTCTGTGTGACTATATTCTTATTTGTATGATAATTCCATCAAGTGGGGTTGTTGTAACGCTTAGACATGTTCTCTAAAGATTAGGAAGTAATGTGTATAAAAATATTTACATAAATCTCGACACATATTTATGAAATGACGTCTGTTATTTGTTATCATCATAATGCCATCCTGACATTCACTACCTGGAGTTCAGCTGACCTGGCAGATTAAGGGCTCAGTTCCCAAAGATTGCCCTCACATCAGACACCATTCTCAGGCTAAGAGTTCTCAGGCCCCCTGCATTTCTGACCGACTGGCTATCAGGATGCCCACTATCTTCTTAGTTCAATAATTTATTGGAATGACCCAGAACATAGGAAAGTGCTGTACTTAAAATTCGGAGAAGGCAATGGCACCCCACTCCAGTACTCTTGCCGGGAAAATCCCATGGACAGAGGAGCCTGATAGGCAGCAGTCCATGGGGTTGCAAAGAGTCAGACACGACTGAGTGACTTCACTTTCACTTTTTCCTTTCATGCATTGGAGAAGGAAATGGCAACCCACTCCAGTGTTCTTGCCTGGAGAATTCCAGGGACGGGGGAGCCTGGTGAGCTGCCCTCTATGGGGTCACACACAGTCGGACAGGACTGAAGCGACTTCAGTTCAGTTCAGTCGCTCAGTCGTGTCCAACTCGTTGCGACCCCATGAATCGCAGCACGCCAGGCCTCCTTGTCCATCACCAACTCCCGGCGTTCACTCGGACTCACGTCCATCGAGTCCGTGATGCCATCCAGCCATCTCATCCTCGGTCGTCCCCTTCTTCTCCTGTCCCCAATCCCTCCCAGCATCAGAGTCTTTTCCAATGAGTCAACTCTTCACATGAGGTGGCCAAAGTACTGGAGTTTCAGCTTTAGCATCATT
>SJYX01017753.1:258285-278754 GCA_006410675.1 Oreotragus oreotragus
TTTTTTTTTTTTTTTTGAGAATGATTTTTATTAGCTATTGCTCTGAGACAGTCATGGTGAAAACACTGGAGGAGGAGCTGCTGCTGCTGCTGCTAAGTCACTTCAGTCGTGTCTGACTCTGTGTGACCCCATAGATGGCATCCCACCAGGCTCCCCCATCCCTGGGATTCTCCAGGCAAGAATACTGGAGTGGGTTGCCATTTCCTTCTCCAATGCATGAAAGAGAAAAGTGAAAGTGAAGTCGCTCAGTCTGTCCGACTGTTAGTGACCCCATGGACTGCAGCCCACCAGGCTACTCCGTCCATTGGATTTTCCAGGCAAGAGTACTGGGGTGGGGTGCCATTGCCTTCCCCGGAGGAGGAGCTAGAGGAGGTAAACTCAGGTTCTTGGACAGCAGAAGAAATGATTAATTTTATCACTCACTCATTGGAAAATATGGTGGTTGTAGATATTTAATACTTAGAGAGCAGATATTGGTCTTGATGGCTGTCTCCTGAAAGCTGCACACTACTTTTGTTGGCCAAAAGAAGAAATGTAGGGACAGGATGGCATGGGTGCCAAAAATACAGTTGTAGAAATTATTTCCTCTGGATTTTTTACATTAGAGCTTCCTCGAGGTTAAGAATAAAGACAATCTGATTCCATTGAATTTTACAGATTTCTTGCGTATTTATTATCACAAAGAATATTGTAAAGTAGGGAGTGTGGAATGGGAGAAAAATCATGGGGGGATTTGGCATTCAAATCTGACTCTTTTCAGTCACTAGCTCTGTGACCTGGAACAGATTATTGTTTATCTGAGTCTCATGTTCTTTTATTTCCTTTCTTTTTTTTAAATATAAAGTTTATTTGGCTACGCCAGGTCTTAGTTGAGACATGTGGGATCTTTAGTTGCAGCATGTGAAGTCTAGTTCCCTGACCAAGGATCAAACCCAGGCCCCCTGCATTAACAGTGTGGACTCTTAACCACTGGACCACCAGGGAAGTCTTGTCTGAGCCTCATTTTCCTCAGCATTTATCCATCTTTCCCATGAGAAGAGAGGTTGACAAGACCTTTCTTAAGGTTTAAGGTGTGAAATTAAAAAAATAATGATGTAATTCGAATAGAATTTATATTTTGAGTGATAGTCACATAGAGTCCTTCAGAAATTCAAAGAGGAATACAGTGTTCAATTGAACTCAGTGGGAATCACGCATGAGTGGATGAGCTGGCTTCCAAGTTGGTCCTTAAAGGATATACTTTGGGCAGGTAGAGGACATCATTTCAGGTGGTGAGAAGGAAGCACTAATGTAAGCTTTAACTGTTTATGGAACTAGGGTAGCACTTGGAATAGGGGAAACAGGTTCTTGAAGGAGTTTGAGAGTGTGTAGAACCTTTAAAGTCAGGGAGAGACATAGTTCTGAATTCAGGGTTTCCAGAAGTTCTAGGTCAAAATGTTATTATCTCTGTGTTCCAAGTTTCAGTAGCTCTTGGGCAAGTTTGATTTAAAATAAGATCCCATGGTATTCTAGAAGTAAGTTTTTTGGGATAGTAATATTGTTATAAAATGCTTTACAGATCAAATATAGAAGTTGCTATTGAGGTTTGTAAGAATGCTGGAGGTGATTATATAGCTATTTTAAATGATAATCATGGAAATTGTGGAAATATAAAAATGTCTGTATATGGAAACTCAAAAAAACTATTACACCGTATACATTGTGTTCAAGTGAAAGGATAAGAGTGACTTAAAAGGAGTCTTTTTATATGTTAAGTAAAATAACTACTGAGAGGAAAGCCTGTACCTGTATGTTAAACATGTCTTTAAGTTACATGATGCCTGGGCTCGTTTCATGTCTGATACATCTAGTTCAGCCTCTCTGCTCAGTGAATCTCAACTTTTGTTCCCAGTAGCTCTTGAAACTCTATCAGTATTTCTCATATTAGAAATTAAAGCTAAAAAAAATTAGAACGTTTTTTAATTTTACTGAAAACTAACAGTAATTCCATGACATGTTAACACAAATATCATATTTTTAGGACAGAGAACTGTTTCCAGAACAACACAAACCTAATCAGTGGCATTGTTTTACGTTTTACAACTCTCTTGAATGTCTGGTTTAATAGAAACAGCTGGATTCGCGTAGCTACTTATGCATCCAGTCTGTTCTGATATCACATGGTATGTAGCTGCTGGAAAACTGCTTTGTACAACTGAGAATGAATGAAAGTTAAAAAAACCAAATAACATCTTGTGTTTATTACGAAAATACTGTTGAGCTTAAGGACGCTCAAGAGATGGAGGTCGTCTTCAGGTCCACTTTGAGAACTGCTGAACTAGCACATTTTTGTCCTTGTAGTTTCTGTCTTCCATCTTTCTTATCTGAAGGCTCGGCTCAGATCCTACTTCAGTGACACTTTCCCAGTCCTTTGTTTTATCTCTTCTGTGTAGCCTACATTATAATTTTAACACTCGGTTTTGTGGTGTTCAGCTTTTGTGTGTATCTGTGTCTGATTTTTACAACTGTACATGTCTTGAGGAATGTACCCTGGCTTACGTTCTTTCTGATTCTCATAGAACTACGCAGTAAATACTGTTGAATTGAACTTAATTCTTGCATTTTCACCAAAACACCCCTGAATATTATAAAATTATTTGTTCAGTCTTTTAATATAGCTGAGTTTCTACCTTATGCCAGAAACTGCTAGATGTTGGAGATACAGTAGTGCATGAGACACATCTGCCTCTCAGTTCCTACCATTATTGATCTTTTAGTCAGTGAGGGATATTGACAAGTCATAACTATAATTGCTGCTTAAATAGTGCTGTGATGGAGCAAGTACAGTGGACAATGAGAACACTTTGGAGTGGTATCTAACCTAGAGGATCCAGGAAATTTTTATTTAGAGTAAGAGATTTCTAAGCTGGGAGCTGAAGAACAGCTAAATATTAGCTAAGCAGGGAGCTGAAGGACAGCTAAACATTAGCTAAGCAGAAAGGGAAGGGGAGATAGCTTATTGATGAAGGATCTGTTCAGGGGATTGTATAGCTGCAAGATTGAGTTTTGTGATGATGGCCATGGTGAAAGGTGAGAATCTGGAGGTAAGTGGAAATACCTATTGAAGGGCCTTCTAAGTTTAGAGTTTATCTTACAGGCAGTATTGAGCCACTTATAGGTTCTAAGCAGCGAAGTGGATGATCAGTTACGTATTTTAGAAAGATCACGTACTGTGCAATGGAGATAGGTAAGAATGCCCTTGTATGTATACCTGCCCACTCATATGGCAGTGTTATTTTATTATATGACTCAATCCAGACTTCTAAGGACAATGGTTAACCAGAAGGTAGAGGAATTTGGAGAACAACCAGGTGAAGTCATTGTTATTTGATTCCAAGGTAAAGGAATAGTGGGATAGCAAGTTTTTCCTTTTACTCTTTAAAGATTAAACTTCTTTTCAGCTGTAGAAATGGGCAAATTACATTAATACTACATGACTGGTTTAGGTAATTGCATTAAGCAGTTGAGGGAACCCCAGTGCTGGTTCCCAGAAGAATGCTTACAGCTGTGTAGATCTCACATCTGATGCTAGGATTTGCTTTATAAAAAAATCTCCACAACCTCCACCTCAAACACATATCAGAAAACTAAAAACAACAAATAAAATCTTATAACAAAAAGGTCATATATAACACAAGATTGGAAAAAGAGCAAGAAATCTTTCTTGTGAGACCCACCCAGAAAACCAGAAATATGTATTGTTAAAAGTGGGCCAGTTTTCTCAGAGGGCTTATTGCTCATTTTGATAGTCTTATAAATGTCACAGAAGTATTCTACAAATACAGGAATTCCTGTCGAAATTGTGTCATTGCATATATGTGAACTAGGCAGATGATAGAGAATCCCACATTCTTTCTAAACCAGTAAAATTGAGTAATACTGATGGGATGCCATTTTCAAAGAACTTAAAGAGAGCATAAAATATTATATTCTGTTCAATTCATCAAGCTTATGCTCCTGATGTAAAAAGACATTTTGGTTCTTTGGTTTTATTAAGTTTGTTGTACCTGTTTTTGAAATAAGAAAGTATATACATTTGGGATCTGAAATAATATATCTGAGTATAAATAATATTGTACGCTTTTACAATAACAATGTATAATGTAATACTTTTTAAAATAAATAATACAGGTCTGCTATAAAGTGACAGTAGTATGCCTAAAATTTGCATTTTCAAAAAATAAGTACTAAAAATAGTTATTCCCATAAATGAAAGGGGTTAGGGACAAAAAAAAAAAGCTGAACATCTTGTTACCTGTAGGGATTTTAAATCTGGAGTTCCTCTTCTGAATTACAGAACACAGAAAACCACTTGAATGAATTTACTCAGTTTTCCCAAAAATGGTGCTAACTTGTACCCTTCTGGGTATAGAAGAAGATGTTAAATTGCATTCAGTGGGTACGTAGAGTATTAGGGCTTAATATTTTTTGATGAACCCTTTGAGAATCTCAGGGCTGCTGTAAACTTTAATAAAGCTATAAATTCATACACCAAAGACATCCAGCAATTGATTATATCCAACTTTTGCTTGAAAGCTGTAGTCTTTTCTTGAAAGCTGTAGCATTTCATCAGTGTCTTAAGTTGTTACACTTAGAAATATTATCATCCATTGTTAGACAGATAGCAGATCATAATGGATGTGTGGATTCTGAACCCAGATTGCCCAGGTTTGAATCTACTCTGTACAATTAGCTGTGTGCCTTAGTTTGATTATGATCTTTACAATGAGGAAAGTTATCAGAGGAGATGATGCTTTCAGATTCTTTCTTTAAATAAGCAGACTACAAAATAAGTGTGCTTTCCTCATGCCTGTGGGACACTCAGGATGCACTAGTGTTCCAGCTCTGGTTTAACCAAGACAGGTCACAAATATTTATGCCTTTGCAAAAAGAGCGACATTTGATATTATTTGGCAACAAATCCACTGTTGGTTGTTTTCAATTTTCTCCTATGATGAGCAAAACTGCATCTCTGTGTATTTGCTTCTGTATTTCTGTAGGTTAAATTTTTTGGAATTTCTGGCCAATTTATAAACACATCTTGAATTTTGATTACTGTTGTTAAGCTGACCTCCGAAAAGACCATGCAAAGGATATAGCTGGCAAGAATACTCATTTTTCCGTATCTAACTTTCTTTATAGTTTTTAGTGATTTTTTTAGTTTTGTTTTTTGGGGTTTGGAGGAAGCAGTAATGAAGTTTTAAGAGTCATTGTTACTAAGTCCACCAGTCTTTTCTGTAATGGTTTTTTAGCCTTTGAGGTCATGCTTTGAAAGGTTTTTGTATTCTAAGGTTATAAAGATATTCACTCACAGTTTTCTGGTACATTAAGGATTTTTTTAAGTTTATAATTTAATGTCTAGAGTTGGCTTAAAAGGTAGGAAATTTTTGTGTTGGACTCATTTTTATGGTAGCAAAATTTGAGGTACTTAAGATGACTTTTAGATAGTCTTAGCCAAATTTTGAAAACATTTTTTTTTCTCTTTATTTTGGCTTTGCTGGTGCTTCAGCCAGAAAATGATGAAAACTTTGTCTAGTTTATTTTTTTGTTAGTGTTGTAGCAGCTTTGTCCTTTTAATTATACCATCCTTCAAAACGTCTTGAAGTTCAGCCCTCAGTTGCATTCATTCTGTGTTCATAAAGGAAGAGTTCTTAAAGTGAATGTGATCTAAAATCGCTGCCAGATTGAGAAAGCTTTGTTGTCTCTAAAAGCAAAATGATCAGTAATTTTTCTATGTTGGAAGTAATAAATTGCATTTTATTAAAATGCATACCTGTCTGTAGGTCAGATAATTGTGAGACTGATTCAAACACCCTTGTTTTCAACTAGAACCCTAAACTCGCAGCTGACAGTTTCAGTAAGTAAATGTACATGAATACTTAGTTTCTAAAAGTTTTACCAGGATGTAATCATGAATTTCAGACTACATTTCTCTGTGCTAGTCACTGTGTGTCAATTCCTTATACTCCAATCATAAATCATAGGTAATTAATTATAAATAATTACAGATAGTGGTACATACAGTATCTGGTATACAGTGGACATTTAATAAAACAATTTTATTTGAACTGTTAGATTTTACATTTATAGTTTACATATATTTATATAAACTGTTTCATATATAACTGTTTCATTGTAAGCATGCTGCTTAGTAAAATGAAAAACATGCCCTTTAAATAAGATACATATAAATAGGTCTTAGAAAATGTCAGTCCGTTTTCTAGTCCTATTATTGGATCTATTTAATATTCAAGCCTAATAACATAATTAACTTTGAATGTGTTCTCACAGAGTTACATGTAAAAGTCAACAAAACAGACTCTTGCCACTTGTGCGAAGTAGCTATTTAACCATGAAATAAACTATTTTTATTGCCATTGCCCCGTGGATATGTTCTTCCTGGCAGTGCTGTCCATATTTGGTGGCTCTGCATGGAGAGCCAGGTGGTGCTGAAAAGCATCGCACAGTGAAGCGTGGATATATCTAGGTTTGACATTTGTCATCCCTTACTGCTGAAGGGAAGGGTAAAATCTGGTTTTCCATATGCTTATGCTTTTTTTTGCCTGCAGTTTTGACCAGATGGTCTTATGAACATTGTTTACTTTAAGATGCTATCCCAGATGTTTTGAAAACTGATGGGTAAATGTGATATACAGATACATAAATCATTTGCACTTTATGGTTTAGCAAATACTATTTGGCCTTATAAGATTAAAATATAATTTAGTTCTGGAAGTATTTTTCCAAGTGAATAATAAATATAACTTATAGATATATAGTATATATTTATATGGAGTTAATATCTATATAGTTTACTCCCCCAGCCACTCTGTTTTCATAATAAGCTAAAACATGGCAACATTTATTAAGAACGTTAACTAAAGGGAATACTTGTGAGAAGTCATATTTGTTAGGGGTTGAGAACAGTCAAATCTGTATGAATCTTGCCTGCTATTTTTTTGTAATTCTTCTCACTGCGCATAAATCACTGAAGAGAAATTACCTGGCAAAATGACAATGGATTTATAATCAAAAGATTATCATTTTTAATTCTGGGCAAATCACTTAACCAGTTGGAGAATGAGTTTTGTAAAATCACAGCAACAACATTGCCCCAAAAGATGGGGCACTGCTTGGATTTAATTATTCTTTCGTCCTAAATCTCTTAAAAAGCACTGTGAAGCCATCCAGTGGCAACAGCTACAATGAGAGCCTGAAATCTGCCAATTCTGGACTTCAGTCGGAATATCAGATGTAATTAAGAGGTGGACTGTCCCGTTTGCCAGCCAGGATCGGCATAGGGCTTCCTCTTGTTTGTGCAGTGCTTCTTAAGCACTGGCTGCTTTTTTTCATTTGCTTTTACATTTCCTTGCAAGTTTGAATACTGTCTGGCCTTTTCCCACTTTTCCTTTTCTCTCCGCCTGGCCTCTGTACTTAAGCGACCCTCTCCATTGATTGTACCAAGCTTTGTCCCCAGGCTCTACTGTGGGATATAATTCTTATCACTTATTTTAATATCTGGAGGACAGGAGAAGAGATCTGTTTCACTAGTTCTTTTCTGTGTTAATTCAGAATTCTAGGTTTGGGATTTAAAAACAACTCTTCGTTATCTGTATAACAAATATTCTGTAACAACCAATAGTATTTAACATAGGAATAAAGGGGAAAACAGGAGTAAAGGGGGGAAAAGCAGGTAATAGAGTTTATGATAAAATGTTGTGTCACAGGATAAAAGTTGAGTTGAAGGAAAAATCTTTTCTTTGTAATAGATTTGGTTAGTGAAAGAAACATCTGAGAACCCACAGATCTATTTTTCTCATTAAGATGTTTTCACGTTAGGAAAAAAAGCAGGATCACAAAAACCATGAAGTCAGTATATGAGGCAAAACTCGCGTTAGCAATTTAGGAAATCCAGTTAGAAATGAGATAAACTTGAGGGGAAAATCCCCGGAAAATACAGGAAATGATTAAAGAGAAGAAAGTGAGAACAGACAAACAATGGACGTGACAAATAGCTCATGAAGATGTGAATGTTGGCATGGACAGCAATTTCGGGGGGCTCTCTGGGCTGTTTTTCACACACTTACATAGTGCTTAGCATGCCAGATACTTTGTAAAGCAAGTTTAGTTCATTTAATCCTTATACAAACCATATAAGAAAATATGTTAATCATCCCACTTGATTGATACTGGAGCCCTATACCTAGAAGCCTTTTCTTTGGCAAAAGTCACAGGTTCCACGCAAGCCTAATGCGACCAACAAGGTGTGCGCGATGTCAGCCTGCCAGCACCTGAGACTGAGGTTTCTCTTGATGGTGTTTGTTTCCCACTCCTGTCCCTGATAAAAGGGCCTCCTCAGCTCCTTTACATCTCCCGTAATGCTTTTGTTCAGAAGGCCGGGGAGGAGACGTCTTCATTTATTTCGTCGTAAGAAGTCATTGGAAGCATATAAAGCTAAAATTTGACTGTATTTGCTGTTTAATGTTGTCGGTCTTAATTTATATTGCGCTTTTAAAATATATATGTTCTCTTCAACATCACACCCCTGTGGAGGATAGAGCAGTCATAAGAGACACTCTCTTATCTCCATGAGCCTGGTTGGAGAAGCAGACAGCCACTTAAAAGTTAATTAGCAGTCCAGTGCAGCATGTCAGTATTGCGTGCGTGCATGCTGAGTCACTTCAGCTGTATCCAACTCTTTGAAACCCCATGGACCACAGCCTGCCAGGCTCCTCTGTCCATGGGATTCTCCAGGCAAGAATACTGGAAGGGGTTGGTTGCCATTTCCCTCTCCAATGTCAGTATTAGCTAAATAAAAATATAATTGTAAATACTGTAAAATCTGAGAGTTGAAAGGAATATAAAAGAACATCCCTTTAAAGTCAGATTTGAGAACTTGGCAGTTTCCTGTCAAACTTCAAATTATAATGATTTAGAAATCTGTTAAATAATAATAATGTCAATTCATAAATGTTATAAATTTTTCTTCATTCTCATAATTATTAAACACGATGAATTGATATAATTTGCAAATCAGTGTTAATTATGCAAGTCAGTAAGCCCAAAACATGCACTTTACCATACCCTTAAGTATTAGGTATTTTACTTTTTATATTATGCTGTGGGGTTCCCCACCACCAAGCCCCAGGTTCTGCATCCTTGGATTTAGCCAACCACAGATCAGAAATATTCCCCCCAAAATTCCAGATACTTCCTAAAAGCAAAACCTGAACATGCTGTTCACTGGCAACTATTTATTTACATAGCATTTTTATTGCATTAGGTATTATAAGTGATCTAGAGATGATTTGAAGTATATGGGTGGAAGTGTGTATGTTACATGCAGATACTGTGCCATTTTATATAAGAGACTTGAGCTTCCATGGATTTTATTTTGACAGCTTCTAATTTATAGAAAAGAAGAGCTATACCATCCCCAAATCACTACTGTATGGTGTTTTTAAAATTCCATCACATTTCTTCTGTGTATTAATTGACATTCTTTTGTAAGGAAACTTTTTTCTGTTATACTCATTTAAAAAGTATTATCAATTCAGATTCATTCTCATTTTGTTCAGTGAGCAATACTCTTATCAGCACTCTTTGATATTCAAATTGTTTTAAGTTGGACCACTGGAAACCTGTTCAAAATGATGCCTGTGTATTTTGACATACTCATCTTTTTTTCTTCTTTGGAGCACTTATTTTCTGGCATAACAAAAATGGTATAGGTTCATTTTGCCTCTTGCTGCCCCAAGTTTAGAATCAGCCTTTTCTTCAAAAAGTCTTCATTTGTTTTAATGGACAATGGTATTTAGAAACCAGGATCTTTTCTACTTGCTTATTTAAAATTCATTTTAAACTACTTTATTTTTAAATTCATCTGGAATTCTACAGGGAGGTTTGAAGAACGGATGTGTATGTATTAAGATGAATTAAAATGAATTGCTTTAGCAGTAGGATAGAAAACAAGAGCTACTTATTTCCATTTGTATTCCTCAGAAACATTGATTCAGAGGAAAAATCTTATTTAATTTTAAATAATATATTTAAATTGTATCAAATGACATGTATTTAAAGTCTCATATCCACTGTGTTTTCTCTAACTTAGGTGCATTTTCTAGAATCATAAAACTTTGTGAAGAAAAATGTGAAACAGGTGAAAAAAATAATGGAAGAAAAAGTGTCAGTGTAACATCTGTAAAGGGAATTACAAATTTAGGAAATACTTGCTTCTTTAATGCGGTCATGCAGGTAAGAGCCATGGGAAAGCTTTGTAAAATATAAAAGTTTGTTTTAATTAATTTGTGTTTTTTGGCACACCTTGGACATCAAATAGCACACCTTGGACTGCTAAATGTTCATCTAGAAGTTTGTCTGTTTTCTTTCTGATTGTTTTAGGCTGTCTTTAGCCATTGGGCTTCCCTTGTGGCTCAGCTGGTAAAGAATCCACCTGCCATGTGGGAGACCTGGGTTTGATCCCTGGGTTGGGAAGATCCCCTGGAGAAAGGAAAGGCTACCCACTCCAGTATCCTGGCCTGGAGAATTTCATGGACTGTATAGGCCATGGGGTCGCAAAGAGTCAGACATGACTGAGCGACTTTCATTTTCACGTTAGCCATTGTCATACAGTACATATGCCTTTTTCCACAGTGATTCTGCAAGACCTCGGTATTTTACCATGGCTCTTTAGTGATATTTGTTAAATGTAAAATGTATTTAGTTAAATTTTCTTAAACTTGGAGGGAATATTTATTCTGTGAAATTGGAGGCATATTATAACTGAATCAGAAGATAATACTTTTATTTTCTTTCAGAATTTGGCACAGTCTTACATTCTTACTGAATTGATGAATGAAATCAAAGAACATGGTACAAAACTCAAGATTGTTCCTTCCTCTGACTCTCAACTGGTGAGAAGTATAATTATCTGGATAATAGCTCTTTTTAGATAAGTCAGTGATGTTGCCAAAATCTATCTTCTCAGAGCTATCCGTTGAGATGGTAGTCAGAGAATTTGAAAAAATAATTCAAAAGCATTTTGTGAAAATAAATAATAAGACTTAAAACTTCTAAAATCAGAGCTTTAAGATATGTTTTGCTTCAAACATCTCATAAGTCAAACAACAGAAGAAATACTGAGGCAGCTTTTGAGTAGACATACTAGAAAAGACTAACGTTTTGATTTTTGTTGAATGAAACGTCTAGGATTCTTGTTTTATATTATAAAATCTCTATTATAAAGTTTATAGTTATTGGTAACATTTCCTTAAATACAACATTTTTTATCCTTTAAAGGTAGATTTAATTTTAATAGTGATCATCTAAAGGTTTTTTGGAGCCTAGTTTGATAGTGGGTTTTTTAACTAGTGAGAAAGGGAAAAAGGCAGCCTTTGACACCTGGAAGCTATCCTGATACCCACAGTTAGGCCATGTTGTTCACGTCAACCTCACAGAATACCAGGCTCAAGCAAGGTTACTCCAAGACTGTTAAAGTGAGACAAAATAAGTCCACTTTTTGTCTAAACCAAGATTACTCTTCCACCGAAAAGATCCCAGTCACCTTATCTTGGCCAAAATGAGTCACTGTGACTTCTTTTTTCACTTGTTACAGCCTTATCTTCATTCTGCTGCTGCTGCTAAGTCGCTTCAGTCGTGTCCAACTCTGTGCAACTCCATAGATAGCAGCCCACCAGGCTCCCCCATTCCTGGGATTCTCCAGGCAAGAACACTGGAGTGGGTGTTCTCCTTTTATTGAGATATTTCATTGTAGAAATACCCCCACTTTCTTACAGCATCCAACTGAGAGCAGACCTTTTCTAATATTATTTTCTTTAATTTCTTCCCTGAACCACCCAACTGAAACCCAAATCCTCCAATTGGTTCTTTTGAATACCTCTGATTGAGACACTCCATGGTTCCCTGTTGCGTGTGTTCCCCCTCACAGCAACAAGTAACGAATCCATCCATCTTGTTCTGTTCCAAGTGTGTTCCTGGTGGTCTTAGAGGGTATTACACTAATAGTTAAGATTCCAGTTAGAAATTGATTCAGAGAAGGCGATGGCACCCCACTCCAGTACTCTTGCCTGGAAAATCCCATGGACAGAGGAGCCTGGTAGGCTGCAGTCCATGGGGTTGCAAAGAGTTGGACACAACTGAGCAAATTCCCTTTCACTTTTCACTTTCATGCATTGGAGAAGGTAATGGCAACCCACTCCAGTGTTCTGGCCTGGAGAATCCCAGGGACGAGGGAGCCTGGTGGGCTGCCATCTATGGGGTCACACAGAGTTGGACACGATTGGAGAAGGAAATGGCAACCCACTCCAGTGTTCTGGCCTGGAGAATCCCAGGGACGAGGGAGCCTGGTGGGCTGCCATCTATAGGGTCACACAGAGTTGGACACGACTGAAGTGACTTAGCAATAGCAGCAGAAATTGATTTGTCTATGTGTGTTTTAGAGGAACAAAGAGTGAAGGTATAGCTCATAATCTGGCTGTTGAAATTCTTAAAAAAGAAGAATAGTAAAACTTGCCCAATGTAGTAACCTTAGATTTTTCTTCCAAAGAAGCAATTTTGAAAGATACTCTGGTTGTAATTTTTGTTGAAAAGTCAGTCTGTAAACTCACTGCCTTTTCATTCTCTCGAGAATTTTATGGTGGAGCCCAGTTGCCACCTTGGGAGCTAGTGAAGACTGTTTTACAAAATAATGATAGGTGTTTGAAAAGATTTCTGACTAACTGTGATCTGATGTTAGATTTAAGTATTTCACACTTGAAGCTGTGAAGTTAGTATATGGCAGTCAGATATTATAGCTGATCACTGTAGGTTTGTGTCATTCTAAGAGAGAAATTTTCAGTCTTAAGTCTTAGATTTTTAGGACATAATAGTTGACCTGAATGGTGGGACTGTCAGTATAGATCACTGCTCTTTCACCACCTGTTTTCTTTGGGCCTTTGTAATCTCTATGCCTTTTCTTTCTTTTCCATACCTTATTGTGGCTCAAACCACATATGTTGAACAGAAGTGATAAATGTCTTCATCCCCGAATTAGGGAGAAAACACTCAGTTCTTCATTATTATTAAAAGTAGGCATAAAATAAGTACAAGGTTATGTATTTTGTGACATAATTCCCATTCCTTAATTTAATAGTAAAATATTTGGAAAAAAGAAGAGTATGGGGTTTTGCTCATAAATGTTTATGATTATTTGTGAATATGTACAAATAGCAAGTCAATGAGTAATTTTAGGAGAGTACATGAAGGGACAGTTAAAAGCAATGAAAAATTGGTTTTTCACTCTTAAGCTAATAGTTATATAAAGTAAAGGGCAGAGGATATGAGAATACCTATATTTTTCAAGGTAAAGCATTTAATTTATTTTTTATATAGTTATCTTGTATATGAGGGAATAAAGCTTTTTAATACACTTGAGATGGTTTAGTCATCATTTAAACAGTATAACTCTTAGATTTTTTAATGACATTTTATTTTAAAATTGTTTATTTCTGACAAAGAATTGATCCTGTTTTTAAAGGACCCGTTAGTGGTGGAACTTTCAAGCCCTGGACCATTGACCTCAGCCTTGTTCCTGTTTCTTCACAGCATGAAGGAGACTGAAAGAGGACCACTTTCTCCCAAAGTTCTTTTTAATCAGCTTTGTCAGAAGTGGGTACATCTACCGTCTTAATATGAATGATCATGAGTTACAAAGCACTGATATGCTTATCTGGGCTTCCCTGGTGGCTCCGACAGTTAAGAGTCTGCCCGTGATGCAGGAGACCTGGTTCGATCCCTGGGTAGGGAAGATCTCCTAGAGCTTAATATGAATAGGTTGACACTTACTGTGACATTGCCGTTGTGTCTTGGACTACCAAGAGAACGGGACTTTCCAGGTGGCACTAGTGGTAAAGAACCCACCTACCAATGCAGAAGACATAAGAGACGCAGGTTTGATCCCTAGGTTGGGAAGATCCCCTGGAGAAGGGAATGGCAACCCACACCAGTATTCTTGCCTGAAGAATCCCATGGACAAGAGGAGCCTGGTGGGCTATAGTCCATAGGGTCAGCGAAGAGTTGGACCTGACTGAAAGCTACTTAGGACACATGCAGAGAAGGAACTAACATTTGTTTAGTTGCAGCTGTGTGCTTTATGTAAATTATGTCTCATAATGCTCTGAAGACATGATTGTTTTCCCCCATTTTATGTATATGAAATTTGAGACTGCCAGTTGAGTAGCTTCCCTTGTTTCATGAAAACAAGTCAGGGTTTAAATAGATGTCTGTCCTGACTCAGAAGCCCATTATGTAATAACATAAAGTAAGAAAATTATAGAATTATAAAATCTAAAAGTGCCATTATAGATCATCTAGCTTAGTTTTCTTATTTTTCAAGATGCGTTTTCAGGCATGCAGAGTTTAAGTAAATTTACCAAGATATTCCCAATATGGTTAAAAACAAAACCCTATGTGCCTAGAAATAAACATATCATGAAGGACATAGCTTAACTTTAAAGCATTCATTTATTCTTTCCTAGAAATTTGAAAAAAAAAAAAGTGTGTGTGTGTGTGTGTGTNTGCTCTTACGCACAAGCTCCTTCAAGCCTGGCACGGGCGTCCATTCCGGCAGCCCGATCTGCCTCCCCGCCCGCCCCAGTGCGCTCTGTGATCGGGAGCCCAGGGAGCGCTGCCTTCCGCAAGCCCAGGCTTCTGCGCTACTCCCGGACGCCTGACTCTTGCTCCTGGCCCGTCCCTATTCCTGGGACGCCCTGCACCCTCTCACACACAGTAAACACCTTCCCTTTTTAAAAAAGCACTGCTGACATCCTTCCTTTTTCATGAAGTTTTCTCTAGTAAGTTGACCTGAAGGACGGAATTGAGCAGTTTCTTCAGTCATTGGATAGAATGTGTATCATTGTCAGCAAAGTATCTGTCCCTCCATCGTTTGACCGGGAACATGCCGAAAGCACGCAAGACCTTGCTCTGCATTTAGGGGGTGGTTGCGTTTGTGTCGGAAATCTTGGGACTGAGAAAGACTGAAGGCATATGTTATGATATTTTACTTAAAAGCACAAGAATATAGCTCTACAGCCTGATGTCATTCTGTGTATACAGAAAATAGCATGGCGTCCTGAATCACTTCATTGAATATTATTTACTTTGATGCTCCTTTACAGATAGCTGTGTATTTTAAGTGTTTCTGTACAGAAGCGGAGTATCTTTCTCTTGCACACACATAACTCAGATGTGACGGGTGTAAGCTTCCAAATGTTTATCCAACCTGATGTTGCTATTCTAGGGACCTTTATTCATGGCCCTGGGGGTTTTCTTAGTTAACAGAAGTTGTCTTGTGATAATGGATTTTTTTTATTTTGGCAAGAGGACTATAAAATGTCTAGTCATTAAAGAGTAATATACTATAAATAAACATGCTTAAGGTCATTATATGGAGGAAAAAACACTGTGGTAATACAGGGGAGTCATAGGACTGAGTTCTAATTCTGCTCCTGCATTAATGACTTCTCAGCATTCCATTTCAGTGAAAAATGTTAATGTTCACTGAGAAAGTAATGCTGTCCTTCTAGAAGTGGCATATTTGTGCGTGTGGTTGGGTGTGTGTGTGTACATGTGTTGTGATTCCAGATGATAAATACACGTTGTTGTACAGGTGATTGCTATACTTTAGCTGTTCCATAGTGTTTAATCTGTTTTTAATTTTGATAAAATTAAAACAGTATTTCTCTCTCTCGTTTTTTGTTCCTTCCCGTCCCTTCTTGTTTTCTTCTGCTTGTCTTCCCTTCCCTCTCCTTTCTCCTGAAAAAGCAGTAGAAGGTGAAAAAGAAGCGATATGTGTTAGTTGTTACTGGTCGCTTGCTTCATTTCTTTTGACCCTCTCTGGCCAGAGTATAGACAGGATTTGCAACCATTCAACACTAAATTTAGGAACACTTATAAAAGTAATCTTGGTTGGAGAGGCATTAAATATGAATTCAGACCCTAAAACGGATTTTAAATTGCAGGAATATATCTCATGTTCCCGGTTAGAGAAAATTAACAAAGTTTGACTCAGCAATGATCACCCAGCAGTTGAGAAAGGACCCTGGCAGGTTAGCAAGCCTGGGCATGGTGCTGGGCGGGTCACAGGCTGAGTGGGCCGCCCCACACGTTCCTCATGCTTCCGAAGCACATAAGATGGGGTGTGAGCTTTTCGCTCTGCCTCTCTGATGCAGTTACTGTGAGAGTAAACTGAGACAGACACAGATCTTTAGAAGCCATTTATGCTCTAACAATATGATTATTTATGGAAGTGTTGAGAAGCGTATGATTTAGAATATATTTATTTTCAATATAATTATCTTCTCAATATATATATTTTCTTTCCTTTTTCCCTAACACATACAACTTTGAAACTTTCATTCGATGCTATTTTATAATTAACATGAAATCTATCCCTGCTCCTAAAATTTCATTTACCAGAGAGTACGAAAATATGTCTATTTTCAAGGTTTTTTAAATAAAAAACAAAATCCATTTTACATCAAAAAGAAATAGGCCTCCTAAGACTGTTTAATTCCTATTTAAATACACACTTTGCTAATGACTATATGACTAAGTAATTACCTCATTAAAAACCATAAAAGTAATTTATGCTGAAAGATTGAAACTTTGGTGATAGACCAGTTTGAAGGAAATATAATTTATAGACAGGTGGCTCAAATGGTAAAGAATTTGCCTGCCATGCGGGAGACCTGGGCTGGATGCCTGGGTTGAGAAAATCCCCTGGAGGAGGGCATGGCAACCTACTCCACTATTCTTGCCTGGAGAATCCCATGGACAGAGGAGCCTGGTAGGCTACGATCCATGGGGTCGCAAAGAGTCAGACACAACTGAGCCTCTAATACTTTCACTTTTCAATTTATATATTAAAAATTATATGCATATATACAAATACAAAAACCACATAAAGGATTAAAAAGTATTTATTAAATGAGTTTGAAGTCAAAATTGGATTTTAAATTGGCAGACAGTTAAAGATAGCATCCAAAATTTGAAAGCAAAAAGCCAGCATAAGAAATTCAAATTGTTTGAAGTGATATAGCAGATCTTTTTACAAGACATAACCCTGTACAGATCCTCTGCAACTTATAATGGGTTACATCCTGACCAAAACCATCATTCATTGAAAACACTATAAATCAGAAATGCATTTTACACCCCTCACCTACTGAACATCATAGTGTAGTCTAGTCAGCTTGAAACATGCTTAGAAAACTTACATTAGCCTTCTAACCNAAAAAAAAGAGCACTATCTTTCAGCTAAATCAATACGTCTCACTTGGGTTTCCCTGTTAGTGCGCAATGTCAAGCAGGGGTATATTTGCGCTCCAATTAAAAGAGCATCAGTCCTGTGACTCTGTTTGCGGAGATGAAAACGGCTTACTAGAGCCTCGGCACGGTTGTCAGCAGTGCGCCAGAACTAACATTCAGCCTTTCGCGGGCCTTTTGCAGTAAGCGCCGTCACCCCAGCCTTCGCTGTCGTGTCCGCGGTCCCCACGCCTGTGTGGGCCGACGTCCCAGAGCCCCGTCTCCACCGCCCGCGGGGGACCCACTGCTCATCCCCACCAGTCTCCAACCTCCGGAGGCTCTCGGCTGCGGGCAGGGCTCCCAGCCTGCAGGCTCGGCCCTGTCTGGTTGCTCAGGGGCGAGGGGTCCGTGTCATCAGCCGCAGCGGCCTCCCGTGCGTGGGAGCCGTTCCTAGGCCTAGACTCTGCTGTGCAGCGCACGAGCCCTGCAGACGCTCAGGCCCCCTGGAGGTCCATCATGCTTTCTCCCTGTCCTGTGGGTCCAGCCAGCACGACCTCCTGCCGCAGTATCCGAACACATCCCTTACTCCCGAGTGAAGAACACTACCCTGAATTCTGACCTTCTTTAAGTGATAGGACTGTGATATGAGCCTGGGGCCCGTTGAGGGCGGTCTTCCTGTTGAAACGCCATCCCTGCCGGGTCAGACCTACCGGGGACCAGGGACAGATGAATTTCTCTGCAGGTGAGGTGGTGCGAGAGGTAAAGAATCTGCCCGCCAGGGCAAGAGACAAGACACGCAGATTTCCATCCCTGGGTCCGGAAGAGCCCCTGGAGGACGGCGTGGCAACCCACTCCAGTGTTCTTGCCTGGAGACTCCCGTGGACAGAGGATCCCGGTGGACTGCAGTCCATGGGGTCACAGAGTCAAACACAACCGAAGCAGCTTAGCAGGCACTCCTGCTCTTACGCACAAGCTCCTTCAAGCCTGGCACGGGCGTCCATTCCGGCAGCCCGATCTGCCTCCCCGCCCGCCCCAGTGCGCTCTGTGATCGGGAGCCCAGGGAGCGCTGCCTTCCGCAAGCCCAGGCTTCTGCGCTACTCCCGGACGCCTGACTCTTGCTCCTGGCCCGTCCCTATTCCTGGGACGCCCTGCACCCTCTCACACACAGTAAACACCTTCCCTTTTTAAAAAAGCACTGCTGACATCCTTCCTTTTTCATGAAGTTTTCTCTAGTAAGTTGACCTGAAGGACGGAATTGAGCAGTTTCTTCAGTCATTGGATAGAATGTGTATCATTGTCAGCAAAGTATCTGTCCCTCCATCGTTTGACCGGGAACATGCCGAAAGCACGCAAGACCTTGCTCTGCATTTAGGGGGTGGTTGCGTTTGTGTCGGAAATCTTGGGACTGAGAAAGACTGAAGGCATATGTTATGATATTTTACTTAAAAGCACAAGAATATAGCTCTACAGCCTGATGTCATTCTGTGTATACAGAAAATAGCATGGCGTCCTGAATCACTTCATTGAATATTATTTACTTTGATGCTCCTTTACAGATAGCTGTGTATTTTAAGTGTTTCTGTACAGAAGCGGAGTATCTTTCTCTTGCACACACATAACTCAGATGTGACGGGTGTAAGCTTCCAAATGTTTATCCAACCTGATGTTGCTATTCTAGGGACCTTTATTCATGGCCCTGGGGGTTTTCTTAGTTAACAGAAGTTGTCTTGTGATAATGGATTTTTTTTATTTTGGCAAGAGGACTATAAAATGTCTAGTCATTAAAGAGTAATATACTATAAATAAACATGCTTAAGGTCATTATATGGAGGAAAAAACACTGTGGTAATACAGGGGAGTCATAGGACTGAGTTCTAATTCTGCTCCTGCATTAATGACTTCTCAGCATTCCATTTCAGTGAAAAATGTTAATGTTCACTGAGAAAGTAATGCTGTCCTTCTAGAAGTGGCATATTTGTGCGTGTGGTTGGGTGTGTGTGTGTACATGTGTTGTGATTCCAGATGATAAATACACGTTGTTGTACAGGTGATTGCTATACTTTAGCTGTTCCATAGTGTTTAATCTGTTTTTAATTTTGATAAAATTAAAACAGTATTTCTCTCTCTCGTTTTTTGTTCCTTCCCGTCCCTTCTTGTTTTCTTCTGCTTGTCTTCCCTTCCCTCTCCTTTCTCCTGAAAAAGCAGTAGAAGGTGAAAAAGAAGCGATATGTGTTAGTTTTTACTGGTCGCTTGCTTCATTTCTTTTGACCCTCTCTGGCCAGAGTATAGACAGGATTTGCAACCATTCAACACTAAATTTAGGAACACTTATAAAAGTAATCTTGGTTGGAGAGGCATTAAATATGAATTCAGACCCTAAAACGGATTTTAAATTGCAGGAATATATCTCATGTTCCCGGTTAGAGAAAATTAACAAAGTTTGACTCAGCAATGATCACCCAGCAGTTGAGAAAGGACCCTGGCAGGTTAGCAAGCCTGGGCATGGTGCTGGGCGGGTCACAGGCTGAGTGGGCCGCCCCACACGTTCCTCATGCTTCCGAAGCACATAAGATGGGGTGTGAGCTTTTCGCTCTGCCTCTCTGATGCAGTTACTGTGAGAGTAAACTGAGACAGACACAGATCTTTAGAAGCCATTTATGCTCTAACAATATGATTATTTATGGAAGTGTTGAGAAGCGTATGATTTAGAATATATTTATTTTCAATATAATTATCTTCTCAATATATATATTTTCTTTCCTTTTTCCCTAACACATACAACTTTGAAACTTTCATTCGATGCTATTTTATAATTAACATGAAATCTATCCCTGCTCCTAAAATTTCATTTACCAGAGAGTACGAAAATATGTCTATTTTCAAGGTTTTTTAAATAAAAAACAAAATCCATTTTACATCAAAAAGAAATAGGCCTCCTAAGACTGTTTAATTCCTATTTAAATACACACTTTGCTAATGACTATATGAGTAAGTAATTACCTAATTAAAAACCATAAAAGTAATTTATGCTGAAAGATTGAAACTTTGGTGATAGACCACTTTTAAGGAAATATAATTTATAGACAGGTGGCTCAAATGGTAAAGAATTTGCCTGCCATGCGGGAGATC
>SJYX01017753.1:279182-328745 GCA_006410675.1 Oreotragus oreotragus
ACGAGCCCTGCAGACGCTCAGGCCCCCTGGAGGTCCATCATGCTTTCTCCCTGTCCTGTGGGTCCAGCCAGCATGACCTCCTGCCGCAGTATCCGAACACATCCCTTACTCCCGAGTGAAGAACACTACCCTGAATTCTGACCTTCTTTAAGTGATAGGACTGTGATATGAGCCTGGGGCCCGTTGAGGGCGGTCTTCCTGTTGAAACGCCATCCCTGCCGGGTCAGACCTACCGGGGACCAGGGACAGATGAATTTCTCTGCAGGTGAGGTGGTGCGAGAGGTAAAGAATCTGCCCGCCAGGGCAAGAGACAAGACACGCAGATTTCCATCCCTGGGTCCGGAAGAGCCCCTGGAGGACGGCGTGGCAACCCACTCCAGTGTTCTTGCCTGGAGACTCCCGTGGACAGAGGATCCCGGTGGACTGCAGTCCATGGGGTCACAGAGTCAAACACAACCGAAGCAGCTTAGCAGGCACTCCTGCTCTTACGCACAAGCTCCTTCAAGCCTGGCACGGGCGTCCATTCCGGCAGCCCGATCTGCCTCCCCGCCCGCCCCAGTGCGCTCTGTGATCGGGAGCCCAGGGAGCGCTGCCTTCCGCAAGCCCAGGCTTCTGCGCTACTCCCGGACGCCTGACTCTTGCTCCTGGCCCGTCCCTATTCCTGGGACGCCCTGCACCCTCTCACACACAGTAAACACCTTCCCTTTTTAAAAAAGCACTGCTGACATCCTTCCTTTTTCGTGAACTTTTCTCTAGTAAGTTGACCTGAAGGACGGAATTGAGCAGTTTCTTCAGTCATTGGATAGAATGTGTATCATTGTCAGCAAAGTATCTGTCCCTCCATCGTTTGACCGGGAACATGCCGAAAGCACGCAAGACCTTGCTCTGCATTTAGGGGGTGGTTGCGTTTGTGTCGGAAATCTTGGGACTGAGAAAGACTGAAGGCATATGTTATGATATTTTACTTAAAAGCACAAGAATATAGCTCTACAGCCTGATGTCATTCTGTGTATACAGAAAATAGCATGGCGTCCTGAATCACTTCATTGAATATTATTTACTTTGATGCTCCTTTACAGATAGCTGTGTATTTTAAGTGTTTCTGTACAGAAGCGGAGTATCTTTCTCTTGCACACACATAACTCAGATGTGACGGGTGTAAGCTTCCAAATGTTTATCCAACCTGATGTTGCTATTCTAGGGACCTTTATTCATGGCCCTGGGGGTTTTCTTAGTTAACAGAAGTTGTCTTGTGATAATGGATTTTTTTTATTTTGGCAAGAGGACTATAAAATGTCTAGTCATTAAAGAGTAATATACTGTAAATAAACATGCTTAAGGTCATTATATGGAGGAAAAAACACTGTGGTAAGACAGGGGAATCATAGAACTGAGTTCTAATTCTGCTCCTGCATTAATGACTTCTCAGCATTCCATTTCACTGAAAAATGTTAATGTTCACTGAGAAAGTAATGCTGTCCTTCTAGAAGTGGCATATTTGTGCGTGTGGTTGGATGTGTGTGTGTGCATGTGTTGTGATTCCAGATGATAAATATATGTTGTTGTACAGGTGATTGCTCTACCTTAGCTGTTCCATAGTGTTTAATCTGTTTTTAATTTTGATAAAATTAAAACAGTATTTCTCTCTCTCGTTTTTTGTTCCTTCCCGTCCCTTCTCGTTTTCTTCTGCTTGTCTTCCCTTCCCTCTCCTTTCTCCTGAAAAAGCAGTAGAAGGTGAAAAAGAAGCGATATGTGTTAGTTTTTACTGGTCGCTTGCTTCATTTCTTTTGACCCTCTCTGGCCAGAGTATAGACAGAATTTGCAACCATTCAACACTAAATTTAGGAACACTTATAAAAGTAATCTTGGTTGGAGAGGCATTAAATATGAATTCAGACCCTAAAACGGATTTTAAATTGCAGGAATATATCTCATGTTCCAGGTTAGAGAAAATTAACAAAGTTTGACTCAGCAATGATCACCCAGCAGTGGAGAAAGGACCCTGGCAGGTTAGCAGGGTCACAGGCTGAGTGGGCCGCCCCACACGTTTCTCATGCTTCTGAAACACATAAGATGGAATGTGAGCTTTTCGCTCTGCCTCTCTGATGCAGTTACTGTGAGAGTAAACTGAGACAGACACAGATCTTTAGAAGCCATTTAGTGCTCTAACAATATGATTACTTATGGAAGTGTTGAGAAGCGTATGATTTAGAATATATTTATTCTCAATATAATTATCTTCTCAATATATATATTTTCTTTCCTTTTTCCCTAACACATACAACTTTGAAACTTTCACTTGATGCTATTTTATAATTAACACGAAATCCATCCCTGCTCCTAAAATTTCATTTACCAGAGAGTACGAAAATATGTCTATTTTCAAGGTTTTTTAAATAAAAAACAAAATCCATTTTACATCAAAAAGAAATAGGCCTCCTAAGACTGTTTAATTCCTATTTAAATACACACTTTGCTAATGACTATATGACTAAGTAATTACCTCATTAAAAACCATAAAAGTAATTTATGCTGAAAGATTGAAACTTTGGTGATAGACCAGTTTGAAGGAAATATAATTTATAGACAGGTGGCTCAAATGGTAAAGAATTTGCCTGCCATGCGGGAGACCTGGGCTGGATGCCTGGGTTGAGAAAATCCCCTGGAGGAGGGCATGGCAACCTACTCCACTATTCTTGCCTGGAGAATCCCATGGACAGAGGAGCCTGGTAGGCTACGATCCATGGGGTCGCAAAGAGTCAGACACAACTGAGCCTCTAATACTTTCACTTTTCAATTTATATATTAAAAATTATATGCATATATACAAATACAAAAACCACATAAAGGATTAAAAAGTATTTATTAAATGAGTTTGAAGTCAAAATTGGATTTTAAATTGGCAGACAGTTAAAGATAGCATCCAAAATTTGAAAGCAAAAAGCCAGCATAAGAAATTCAAATTGTTTGAAGTGATATAGCAGATCTTTTTAAGAGACATAACCCTGTACAGATCCTCTGCAACTTATAATGGGTTACATCCTGACCAAAACCATCATTAATTGAAAATACTGTAAATCAGAAATGCATTTTACACCCCTCACCTACTGAACATCATAGTGTAGTCTAGTCAGCTTGAAACATGCTTAGAAAACTTACATTAGCCTTCTAACTCAAAGCCTATTTTATAATAAAGTGTTGAATATCTCATATGACGTGTTGAATACTATGCTGAAAGTTAAGAGCAGCTGTGTGGGTCCAGCTGGTCGTATTAATAAAGGCATCAGGAGTTTAACCTCGTGACCACATGGCTGATTGGGAGCTGCAGCTTGATGTCAGTGTCATGAGAGAACCTGGGACCAGATATTATTAGCCTGAAAAAAAGATCAAAATTCACAGTATGGTTCCCACTGGATCTGTATCGCTTTAACACCATCCTAAAGCAAGAAATACTAAGTCAAACTATCAAGGGCAGGGGGCCATCTGTAAACGTTTGCTGTAGTATAATGCTGAGGCACTTCCTGTATCCAGAAGGAGTGTTTGAGGGACATCATATTAAGACTTATAGTCTGAAACTTTTTCTCTCTATTATGGTCATGGATGGGCTTTCCTGGTGGCTCAGATGGTAAAGAATCTGCCTGCAGTGCCGGAGATCTGGGTTCGATCCTTGGGTCTGGAAGATCCCCTGGAGGAGGGCATGGCAACCCACTCCAGTATTCGTGCCTGGAGAATCCCATGGACAGAGGAGCCTTGTGGGCTATGGTCCGTGGGGTCCCAAAGAGTAGGACACGACTGAGTTACAAACACACGTGGTTGTGAATGAAGCCAATTCATTCACACACACTTGACAAATTAATTTTCACTCATCACGTGAAAAAAATGTTCTGGTTTACAAACTCTGTTTCAATAATCAGCTTTTTCACTGAAAATCTGAGATCAGATCAGATATCCACAATTTTCTCAAATTCGTTCCAACATACCTGAGCTCATAGTTAGACAGAAATCCTAATCAGAGCTCAAACTCCGCTCTCGCATCCATTGTGAAACTGTAGAAAGCAGGGCGGTTCGGTCAGATTGAGCAATATTTTGCCCACTGGACCCTGATCGTTAAAAGCTCCACTCTGTCCTCCACCTCTGTTTTTCTCCTCATGTGGTAAGAAATCTGTAGGTCCAAGGGTGTGTGTGCATCTGAATTTGCATCCTTCTCAACAGTGTTTCTCAAACTCTCTTGGGGGAAGGACCCAGTTTTGTCCATCATTTTGTTTAGGACCGGATTATCCTCCAATTAAAAAAATGAAGTAAAATTTTAAAATATATTGATCCTAAACAGTGAGCATGCATGTGTACTGAAACAACTTAGCATGAACAGCAGGATCAATGTATTTTAAAATTTTATTTTCAAATATATTTTAAATTTTATTTTCTTCTTATTGTGGGATAATCACGTTGCGATCTTGCGATGGTCTCTGCCGTACATCCACAGGAATCGGCCCTAGGTATGCATATCTGCCCTCCCTCTTGAGCTTCTTCCCATCTCCCTCCCCCTCCTGCCCCACTGCGTCATACACTGAATTCCCACTGGCTATCTGTTTTACATGTGGCAATGTAAATGTGTCAATTCTACTCTCTCAAATCGTCCCAAAGAGACAAATATCATATATCAATGCATATGTATGAATCTAGAGAGATGGTGCAGGTGGTCCTATTTGTAGGGCAACAAAGGAGACGCAGAAATAGAGGGGGGGTCGGGGGGAGGAGAGCATCAATATTTTTGAAAAAAAAAACAATAAAAATAAATTCCTAGAAGGATAAATTTTAAGAGATATACAAATTGTAAACCTCCAATTGTTTTTTTTATTCCTAGTTTCAACAGACATAAAATTACTCCATCAAGTTGTTGCTAAGTTCTTAAGCTCTTACTCTCGATTTTTGCAGATACCACCTAGAGTTCTAATAGCAGAGGATTTATAGGCAGCGGCTGTCCACCGACACTCACTGAGTCGTTTGTTCTAAATTGCAACCTCAATACTGGAGACCCTCACGGTTCCTATCCAGAGGCTCCAACGGCCCGGAGCCTCCCCTCCAGGTTCGCCTCCCCGAGGGGGCGAGGAACACCAAGGCCTTGCGGTGGCCCCGGGACCGCAGTTGGCCAAGGCTGGGGACGATGCTGGCCCTCGAGCACGTGCACCCAGGCGTCCTGAGTGAGGTCACGGCCCCCCATGAAGGACCAGGTCTGGGATGGGAAGAGGGGACCCAGGCCCCCGCAGCGCCTTCGTTACCTTCCTGCCTCACCGCCCGCCACCGCTGGAGCTGGGCTGGGAGAGCTTCGCTGTTCTGGGGACGCTTCTCTCTCGCGCAGGTCCTGTGGTTTTCCTTTTTGCACAGTTGTTTCATAATCCTATGCAGGGTTCTTCTTGCTCCTTTTTTTGAGAATGATCTTGTTAACTGTTAGCAGGTTCTTAAAGGGAAGTAATTAACGGAGGAGGACATGGCAACCCACCGCAGCATTCTTGCCTGGAGAATCCCATGCACGGAGGAGCCTGGTGGGTACAGTCCATGGGGTCGCAAAGAGTCAGACACGGAGGAGCACAGCACACGCGAAAGGGAAAAAAGTGTGCGTATCCTAAATGCACAGACTCCCAAGGTGTTGTTCAGAGTGCCCTAGAGTTTCTGAATTCGGGCGGCTTTAACACCTCTTTGCCAAGCTGCCCCTGGAATCTGTGTTAGGAACCCCGGTCCTGGCCCCAGCTATACCGTGACCCCCCCGCTCGGTTTAATTCCGCAGAGACGCTGCACACAGGCGGGCTGGGAGCCTCAGGCCACGGAAACCGAGCCCACCCGCTCAGCAGGGCACGGCCCCGCAGCTTTTTTGAACAGATGCGGGATCCGAAGTCCAGAGAGTTTAGGCCCTTACTCAAATCTCAGCCCGTGCGCAGCCTCAGGGAGGACCCTCCCCGCAGGCCCTCAGCTGAGTCCAGGGACCTTTCCGGTTATCCTTCTTCCTCACGTATCTGAGTCAAGCCAGTGGGAGTTTCTGCATTCTGTCTTTCTTCGCCGCATACGGTATAGGTCCAAGAAACTGTGTAAGCAGGAGTTTCTACTGCGTCTGTTAAATTCTTCCAGTTTGTAGGAGGCGTGGGATAGTAAGGTGCTGGGGGCTCAAAAGTGTTACAGGTTCATAGTCTCAGATTCAAACTGAGCTTCTTAACTGACGCTGTCCTCCTGATCACCTTCATCCCCCAACCTCAGTTCCCACCTATGAAATGGGGATTTGCTTACTTCATTGAGTTCCTATGAAAATTTGAGATAATGATGTATATGTAAGTACTTGTCCCCCATGCTGTGTCATATTAGGAACTCAGCAAATGAGAACTCCTTTCCCTTTCTAGTCCATTTCTTGAATCCAAACACTTGGGGCTATTAGATATAATTGTGCATGTTAGCAATATTAAGTAAGAGGTATAAATTCATTATAACTGATGCATGGTTCCATACTGGATGTTTATCAATATACTATTATGGGAGAATAGATTTAGATTTACAGGAAAAAACTGAGCAGATACTGAAGAGTACATGGAAATCCCAGCTGCCTCCTATAGCTTCAGTTCAGTTCAGTTCAGTCGCTCAGTCGTGTCCGGCTCTTTGTGACCCCATGAATTGCAGCACGCCAGGCCTCCCTGTCCATCACCATCTCCAGGAGTTCACTCAGNAAGGGTAGTGTCATCTGCATATCTGAGGTTATTGATATTTCTCCTGGCAATCTGGATTCCAGCTTGTGTTTCTTCCAGTCCAGCGTTTCTCATGATGTACTCTGCATAGAAGTTAAATAAGCAGGGTGGCAATATATAATATCTTTTAGCAATTGTTGGAGAGCTGGTTTGGTGGTGCTGAATTCTCGCAGCTTTTGCTTGTCTGTAAAGCTTTTGATATCAGGGTGACAATATACAGCCTTGATGTACCCTACTGTTAACATCTGATATGTTTGCTCCAATTAATGAATCAATATTGACACAGAGTTATTAACCAAATCTCCGAGCTTGTTCATATTTCCTTAGTTTTCTCCTCGTGTCTTTTTTCTGTTCTGGGATCCCATCCAGGATAGCAGGTTGTCATGTCTCCTTAGGATTCTCTTAGCTGTGACATTTTCTTAGACTTGTAAAATGCTCTGCTAATGAATTCTGTGTGATGTTTCTGCTGTGATAGCCGGGAGGGAGGCGAGAGAGATGGCCTCAGCTTCATCACATCATATTGCAGGTTCACACTCTCATTCATGTACAATGATCGATGCTGGCCTTGGTCACCTGGCTGAAGTGGTGTTGCTTAGGTTTCTGCCCTGGATGCTTTCCTTCCCTTGCTCTCCTCTTTGGAAAGAAGTCATTGTGCACAAGTCACACTTGTGTGGTGAGTTGTAGCTCCCCTCCTTGAGGATAGAGCATTACATCATTTGGGGCTTCCCAGGTGGCACTGGTGGAGGAGCACCCACTTGCCAATGCGGGAGACGGAAGAGGTGCGGGTTCAGTCCCTGGGTCGGGAAGATCCCCCGGAGGAGGGCATGGCAACCCGCTCCAGTCTTCTTGCCTGGAGGGTCCCCATGGACAGAGGAGCCTGGCAGGCTACAGTCCAGAGGGTCACAGAGTCAGACACCACTGAAGTGGCTTAGTGTAGCGCAGCACATTACATAATTTATTTGGAATTTTTCTCATGTATTTATAAACTTACTCAACTATTTATATCACCATGAAGTCATGGGTATGCATATATAAATATATATATGTGTATATATCTATATACATACATATATCACATATACATGTACACGCAAATATGAGGCTCTCCAGGTGGGGCTAGTGGTAAAGAATCCTCCTCCTAATGCCGGCGACATAAAAGACACAAGTTCGATCCTGGGTTGGGAAAATTCCCCTGGAGGAGGGCGTGGCAACCCACTCCAGGATTCTTGCCTGGAAAATCCCTTGAACAGAGGAGCCTGGAGGGCTATAGTCCATAGGGTCGCAAAGAGTCAGCCATGACTAAAATGACTTGGCACACACACATATATACATACACATAACTATGTATAGTTATAGCTACAGTTCAGTGGTTGGGTGGCATCACCGACTCAACGGACATGAGTTTGAGCAAGCTCCAGGAGTTGGTGATGGACAGGGAAGCCTGGCNGGGCTATAGTCCATAGGGTCGCAAAGAGTCAGCCATGACTAAAATGACTTGGCACACACACATATATACATACACATAACTATGTATAGTTATAGCTACAGTTCAGTGGTTGGGTGGCATCACCGACTCAACGGACATGAGTTTGAGCAAGCTCCAGGAGTTGGTGATGGACAGGGAAGCCTGGCGTGCTGCAGTCCAAGGGGTCGCAGGGTCAGACACGACTGAGCGACTGAGCTGAACCATTGCTCACACTGTTCCAGCTTTGATCATTCAGGAGCTCTTTCAGGGGGGCCCTGTGCTTTTCGACAAAGCCCCTTCAGTGTTTGCGTGTGTGTGTGCTGCTGAACTTTCTGACTCTCTGGTGGATATTCCAGGATATTCCAGGCTCGTGTTGTCTTCCTCCGTCCCAGTCCCAGAATCAGCCGTTCTCCAGGGAGCTCATGATGTTGCTCAATGGAGAACGACTTTAGAAACTAAGATCCCAGCATTGGGCGTACTGCTGTTCCGGGCATGCTGTTTCTCTCAGGCATTCAGATCTCAACGTCCACATCCACAGTGTTATTTTCTCATGGTTTATCTTACCTTGCAAAAATCTAGTGGTGTTCTATGACTAAGCCATTGGGTGCTTTTTGTAAATATCTTATTCGGTTGGGTTTTCCAGTAAGTGACTCATGGGTTAATGCATAGAGGTTATTAACATGCTAGAAATTATTATATACATATCAAAGAGGTACAGTAATTATTTTTATAAAAATTAGCAGTAATATACTGCTAATATCTTCTATTTTGCTAGTACTTTTTCTTCCAAGGGTGAAAACATCCCAGTTTTCCTGGGGCTGAGGGAGTTCCCAGAACACAGTACCTTGATTTTTAAAACCAGGAGAGTTTTAGCAAGCACTGTCTAGATTGCCCCCCATCCAGAGCTCCTATAACCGTGGCCACTGGGTGTTAGGCATAGACTCAGGTAGAGATGAGAGGTCTCTGTGTTTATGTGTTCATGTGTGTGTGTGTATGTTCACAAGCACATATGAAAGTTGGAATTTTATCTGGGTATTTTCATCACATTATCCCTTGCTTAATGCCTGGCTCACAGTCGTGTTAGCGGTTAAGTCATGTCCAACACTTCTGTGACCTCATGGACTGTATCCTGCCAGGCTCCTCTGTCCACGGCATTCCCCTGCAAAAATACTGGAGTGGGCTGCCTTTTCCTTCTCCAGGGGATCTTCTCGACCCCAGGATCGAATCCGGGTCTCTTGCATTGCAGGCAGATTCTTCACCGTCGGAGGCACCAGAGAAGCCCATCTCACAGTAGGAGCTCAATAAATATTTGTAAGTTAAATGAATGATCGATTGTACGAATCTGTAGCATGTTTCCTTAATGCAATAATTATGTGGCCAAGCCTTCTGTTAGGCATTTACATATCACATTTCTGTTTTTAGAAATATTTTCCATCAGCTTTCTTTTCATCGTAGTTCATTGATCCATATTTCCTCTATCCTAGAGATATGTTGTGATCTTGAGAACAGTTTAGAAATTTTACGATTACAGCCACAGCTGAGGTGGGTGTACAGCCCCATAACACAGAGTTATCGTTTTGATGGATAAAATATGGGATTCTCTTTTTTTGAGCTTCAATTTTTTCCTATGTTTTTGATTATTTGTCTTTGTTTTCTTATGAATTCACTATTCCTGTTTTTGGTAATGTTTCCTTGTATATTTGTCTTACTAATCAGACCTCTTTCTTAGTAATGCTATTAACCTGTTTTCTAATATAGGCTGAACTTCTTCTCTTGGATTGTGGTTTGTCTGCTTGCCATATAGAAGTTTTCTATCTAGAGAATTTTTGTTTCTCATGGTCAAATATATTTATTTTTATTTAGGATTTCTGGCTCTGGGGTCATCTGTGAGACCTAAAAAAAAAAAAAAAAAAAAAAAGTTGTTCATTACAAAAACAGTATCCAAAATGGCCCATGCCGTTTTCAGTGTGTAACTCCAGTCATGAACACCTGGTCACACCCATTACCTGAAGGCAGATGTCGCAAAAGCACAGCAGAAAAACGCAATGCCTGTGACAGAACCTCACATGTGTGTGCTTTGTTAGNAAAAAAAAAAAAAAAAAAAAAAAAGTTGTTCATTACAAAAACAGTATCCAAAATGGCCCATGCCGTTTTCAGTGTGTAACTCCAGTCATGAACACCTGGTCACACCCATTACCTGAAGGCAGATGTCGCAAAAGCACAGCAGAAAAACGCAATGCCTGTGACAGAACCTCACATGTGTGTGCTTTGTTAGCAGTACCTATGGTGTTTATCTCTGAGCCAGAACAAGACTTCTAATGCATTCTGTAAAGCCAATAAGCAGCCATTACCTGCTTTGGGAAGTAACTAGGAAAAAGAAAATAGATCCAGCCTATTGCTGTGCTCCAGAACAAGGCACAATAAAAATCAATACGCTTCAATATTCTTTTCAGAGAGCATATGATTCTTTTATTTGAGGTATCACATTTTCTTTGCTTTTTGTTAGAGCAATATGAGAATTTTGAAAAATGTACATCACTGTGTTACTTTGGGAGGGCTGTTTTGTGTGGTTCGGGGTAAGATGGAAAATTACAAAAATCATTTAAATGTGCTCTGAGTAAACAAGGGATTAAAAGAATGTGACAACTTTGTTCAATGTGCTTAGAACAGCATTGCTAATGTAAGTTTAAAATGAACACATAGTGACACCGTGCAAAGGAAAGGATTGTCACTGCATGTAAACTGCTTATATTTTCCAGTAAATATAATTTAGTTATGGTAGTAAAATACACTGTGCAGAATGGATTATGTTCACTCCTTCCTTTGAAGGTGGTTGCAGGGTGTTTACTTCTGATCCAAGTTCATGTAGTGCAAAAGCTCTTGAAAAGATTAGGGGTTTATGTATTACTTTAATTAAGGAAATCAAATGCTGGAAAATATAAAATATATAGGTAAACACAGAATTTCAATGTCAAAGATTTTCAGTGGAAAGAGTTATGCTTGTCATATAGAATTACAATCAGAAAACCAAGTCTCTGTTTTCATAAGACCAAAAATGAATGCTTTAAAAAAATAGATGTTAGCACAGTAAGTTTAGCTGCAAAGAGTAGAAACATAAAAGGTTCACTTCTTTAAAAATATACAGCTCTAAAAATGTTTTACCATGTATTCATCCTTTCAAGAAATAATTGGTTCTAAATGTAATCATAAAATTTTGGCAGAAAGCTCACATGACATTTTCCTGACTTTTAATAATAATCCTGCAAACAGTAGTTAGAATATACTGAATACTTACTTGCCAGATGCAAGACACTGACTCTTCAGAGTGGCTCAGTGGTAAAGAATCCGCTTGGCAATGCAGGAGACACAGGAGACATGGCTTTAATTCCTGGGTCGAGGAGATCCCTCGGAGGAGGAAGTAGCAACCCGCTCCAGTATTCTCGCCTGGAGGATCCCGGGGACAGAGGAACCTGGCTGGTCCTAAAGCTTTGGTCCATAGGTCGCCAAGAGCTGGACATGACTGAAGTGACTTCACTCACAGGAATCCATTAAAATAAAGTAATGCATTTGAGAAGGAGTTAGGCAAAGCGTAAAGCCCCTGAATATCTTTGCCAATAACTGCTGAAGCAGCAAAGCTGTTTATATAACTTTATAAATATATAGTGAGGCCATAATGTAATAGCAATGGTAATATGCAGCTAACACTGACCAACTCTTCCCACGTGCACGTCACCACACTAAGTATCATGCTGCGATATTTAATTTAGTAACTGCTCTTTTCCATATCTTGCAAGTGAAGATTCTGGGACTTGGAGGAGTTATGTGATCTGCCCAAACTCACAAGGTAGTCAGCAAAGTGAAGACGCAGACCCAGTCCTGGCCTCAGTGCATCAGCTTGTCAAAGCTAACGTGCACACCTGCCACCCAGGGATCCTGTTAGTGGCGCAGCTTCTGACCCAGAAGACCTGAGTGCAACCTGTGAGGCCATATTTCTAAAAACCTCTCCAATGACGCCAGTGCTTCTGGTCAGAGCTGGCTACGATGGCTCCGTGGGTAAAGAACCCACCTGCCAAGGCAGGAGACACGGGAGACGTGGGTTCGATTCCTGGGCTGGGAAGATCCCCTGGAGAAGGAAACGGCAAGCCCCTCCAGCATTCTTGCCTGGGGAATCCCATGGATAGAGGAGCCTGGCGGGCCGCAGTCCAGGGGTCGCAGAGTCAGACACGACTGAGCGGCTAACAGCAACAAGGAAGCAAAATGCACGTGGAGCCCCTGGGCAGTCACTTCCGAAAACGGCAGAGCGAGGTCAAGTTCAGGCTTTCTTAGGGCCGCTGTGCAGGTCACAGTGTCACAGGCCAGCCACACAGCGGACTGTGGAGTCACCGTGACATACGCTGTCTTGTCCACGGATAGCTCGTGCTTTGCGTAAATGCTGGGCTGTCGTAGGATATCAGTAATCCCTCTGATAACTTCTCCTTTAAGCTTAACTCTACATTAGAAAGAACTCATTCCCATGCTTCCCCTGACATGAGAATTTCTCAAGTTTAGGTTCCTGTTGTGCTTGGCACATAGAAGTCACTCAGTCTAATGTAGATTCTTTTCAGATCTTCAGAAGCTTTTTTTTTTTTTTTTTACTTTTCTGAGCACCATTTTCTTCATTTTACACTGAAAAATTACTCTGCCTTAATTAAAGGGTCAATATTATCATCTTTCAAATATTTTGCAATCTCTCCAATATTTTCCTAATTTATACTGTATTACACTTGATCTTTGAAAGAAAAGTTATGACCAACCTAGACCTAGTTCAGTTCAGTTCAGTCGCTCAGTCGTGTCCGACTCTTGCGACCCCATGAATCGCAGCACGCCAGGCCTCCCTGTTCATCACCATCTCTCGGAGTTCATTCAGATTCACGTCCATCGAGTCCGTGATGCCATCCAGCCATCTCATCCTCGGTCGTCCCCTTCTCCTCCTGCCCCCAATCCCTCCCAGCATCAGAGTCTTTTTCAGTGAGTCAACTCTTCGCATGAGTTGGCCAAAGTACTGGAGTTTCAGCTTTAGCATCATTCCTTCCAAGAAATCCCAGGGCTGATCTCCTTCAGAATGGACTGGTTGGATCTCCTTGCAGTCCAAGGGACTCTTAAGAGTCTTCTCCAACACCACAGTTCAAAAGCATCAATTCTTTGGCATTCAGCCTTCTTCACAGTCCAACTCTCACATCCATACATGACCACAGGAAAAACCATAGCCTTGACTAGACGGACCTTAGTCGGCAAAGTAATGTCTCTGCTTTTGAATATACTATCTAGGTTGGTCATGACTTTTCTTCCAAGAGGTAAACGTCTTTTAATTTCATGGCTGCAGTCCCCATCTGCAGTGATTTTGGAGCCCAAAAAAATAAAGTCTGGCACTGTTTCCACTGTTTCCCCATCCATTTCCCATGAAGTGATGGGACCAAATGCCATGATCTTTGTTTTCTGAATGTTGAGCTTTAAGCCAACTTTTTCGCTCTCCTCCTTCACTTTCATCAAGAGGCTTTTTAGCTCCTCTTCACTTTCTGCCATAAGGGTAGTGTCATCTGCATATCTGAGGTTATTGATATTTCTCCTGGCAATCTTGATTCCAGCTTGTATTTCTTCCAGTCCAGCATTTCTCATGATGTACTTTGCATATAAGTTAAATAAGCAGGGTGACAATATACAGCCTTGACGTACTCCTTTTCCTATTTGGAACCAGTCTGTTTTTCCATGTCTGGTTCTAACTGTTGCTTCCTGACTTGCACACAGATTTCTCAAGAGGCAGGTCAGGTGGTCTGGTATTCCCATCTCTTTCAGAACTATGGAATGAGGTTCATGACATTGTACAGGAAATAGGGATCAAGACCATCCCCATGGAAAAGAAATGCAAAAAAGCAAAATGGCTGTCTGAAGAAGCCTTACAAATAGCTGTGAAAAGAAGAGAGGCGCAAAGCAAAGGAGAAAAGGAAAGATATAAGCATCTGAATGCAGAGTTCCAAAGAAGAGCAAGAAGAGATAAGAAAACCTTCTTCAGGGATCAATGCAAAGAAATAGAGGAAAACAACAGAATGGGGAAGACTAGAGATCTCTTGAAGAAAATTAGAGATACCAAGGGAACATTTCATACCAACCTAGACAGCATATTAAAAAGCAGAGACATTACTTTGCCAACAAGGGTCCTTCTATTCAAAGCTATAGTTTTTCCAGTGGTCATGTATGGATGTGAGAGCTGGACTATCAAGAAAGCTGAGTGCTGAAGAACTGATGCTTTTGAACTGTGGTGTTGGAGAAGACTCTTGAGAGTCCCTTGGACTGCAAGGAGTTCCAACCAGTCCATCCTAAAGGAGATCAGTCCTGGGTGTTCACTGGAAGGACTGATGCTGAAGCTGAAACTCCAATACTTTGGCCACCTGATGGGAAGAGCTGACTCACTTGAAAAGACCCTGATGCTGGGAAAGACTGAGGGCAGGAGGAGAAGGGGACGACCGAGGATGAGATAGTTGGATGACATCATCGACTCGATGGAGATGAGTTTAAGTAAACTCCGGGAGTTGGTGATGGACAGGGAGGCCTGGCATGCTGCAGTCCATGGGGTCGCAAAGAGTCGGACACGACTGAGCAAAAACTGAACTGAACTGACAATGAATAATTTCATAAAATCAAAATTTTCTCTGTAGCTTTTACTCCAAATAATTTACCTCATATAGCTTGAGAAATTCCATATAGAAACTTTTCCACTCCTACATCAAAAGTTATGGAATTTGAGGCCAACAAGCCACCTTCCATCTTTGGGCTTCATCATCTAATATTTTGAGGCAAGGTGTCTGCCCTTTCAAGTTAGAACTATACAGTTTCTAAGCTCTGTGCTGTGCTTAGGCGCACAGTCGGGTCTGACTCTGTGGCCCCATGGACGGTAGCCCACCAGGCTCCTCTGTCCATGGGATTCTCCAGGCAAGGATACTGGAGTAGGTTGCCATTTCCTTCTCCAGGGGATCTTCCTGACCCAGGAATTGAACTGGGGTATCCTGCATTACAGGCAAATTGTTTACCAGCTGAGCCACCCAAGATTAAGTAGGTAAACCTTCATGGCCTCACCTGGAAAGGAGATCCATTAATAGGAACTTCCCCAGTGACATTCTTCTATGTGTAGTTAGATGTGGCATATACTAGCTTTTCACCAATACCCCTGTTTGGGATTCAGTTTGAAATCCTGGCATAATGTTTTTCTTAATATTTTATTAAATTACATTTTGCAATTATAAAAGTAGTAGCTATGTCATAGAATTTATATAAGCATTACTGTTAAGATTAATTTTCAGATTTAACAAATGTAAAGCACCATCTCTCTGCCTGCTTAGGCCTTAGTAAGGACCAAGTAAGTTTTGTTGTTCCTATTATTAGTGAGATTAGTAGTACGTGCAGGGTAGGTTTCAATGTTGGTGTCAGCACTGATCTTTCAAGAACAGGGGAGAAGTTCCTCCCTCTGTGCTGGGATTCCGTGCTGAGTTATAAGGGTAGAGTCAACCTACACCGCCCCGTCTCTCCGGTGGACTCTGGGCTAGCTCTTCACTCTTCCTCTAGAACAGGTTACGTAACTTGCCTGTGGGACACTTTGCAGATCCTTCGATGTTTGAGGTTGGAAGGGACCCTGGATGTCATAGATTTCAACTCTTTTGTTTCTACTGAGCTCTGTAAAATGAGTGTGCTAGCTGATAAAATGCTGGTACCACAGTCAAATGTTTCTTCCCTTTTTTCCAACATATTCTTTTGAAAACACGTGCGTATTTCTGATGGTGAGGAGGATGCCTCGTCCATGTTGCACATGGCATTTCCTGACTTCAGGAAAACATCTTCCTGACCCCTGCCTTTGGGGAATGATAGCATAAATTACTGCAAAATTAGACTATGTAAGCAGAAGCCACTTATTTCCTTGTGTGCCATCATATTTTCTTTTTATATTTTCATCATTTTTTTTTACAGTACCAATGGCTAATGGGTATTTCAGAAATATTTAATAAGTAAACCTAGGCACGTTTCCTTTTAAGTAGAACCATCTCATAAAGTTCCACTTTAAGATGCTTTGTGATATTCAATGGAAATGTTTCTGAAATGCATTATCACTTTTTTGCTGTACTCTTTTTACTAAATTGAATTTAGTTCACCTAATTTAACTAGTTTCGAGAAGAGTGATGGAATCTTTCTCTCCTATTAAATCTTATTTCCCAACTATATCAGCTTTCAGCAGTTAGCCTTCTTTTTCCACTATCATGTTAAAAATTATGAAAAAAAAAGGAAAACTAGGCAGCGTCTTAGTGCTTAGTTCGAGCTTTTGCACGGAACATGCAGTCAGTGTTGGCATGAGGTTATGTGCTATCTCATTCCATGAAAGAATGGAAATAAATGCAAAAGAAACAAGAGACCATAGCAAAACCCAACAAAGCCAAAAGCTGGTTCTTTGAAAGGATAAATAAAATTGACAAACCATTACCCAGACTCATCAAGAAACAAAGGGAGAAAAATCAAATCAATAAAATTAGAAACGAAAATGGAGAGATCACAACAGACAACACAGAAATACAAAGGATCATTAGAGACCACCAAGTCTCTCAACAAAAGTTTTTCAGAGTCAAATTAAGTTCGATTAGTCAGCTTTAAACAGTCGACTACATCGAAGTCAACAGGATCCGTGAGAACTTGACTACAGAGCCTTCATTAAGAACAAAAACAACGTCAGTGCAGTCCAGCACTTGTTGTATTTTCACTATGGGTGGCAATAACCTGAAGGATCCTAAGACAGACTGTAAAGGGTGGGTTCTACATTTCAACCCACCCTCTGAAAAGTGACTATTTTGAATGTGTGTGATGTCAACCTTATGCAGATTCCTAAATCTAGGGGGTGTGAATTTGGGCATTATTTTTAGGTCCCTTTTTTGTGAAGCTAATTTACCCTTTAGCACAGGCTTCTCTAGACATAGCACTTATTATTCATGAAACTATGTCTGTATAATTATTTAAATAATACAGATAGTTTAAATATTTGAGTTAAGACCTTGAATGTATGAAATGAATCCGGAGAAGCCACAGAAAACTGATGCTATGTCCATAAGGGAACTGTGGAGGGAGCCATTCAAGGCGGAAGTAGTGGTGAGTGAGGACTGGACCTGTGCTTCGATAAACTTGAGAGGACAGAGCGTTTGATGCCTCAAAGCGGAGACAGCAGTGGGTGGTAATAACCTAGAGAGATGCAAGCGAAAAGCTAGTCCCAAGTTGTATTTCAGCATGAAAGCCTTCTTCAGATTTTATTCTAGGGAAAATATAGAAGTGTTTGCTTTATTGATAATGTCAGATAAATCTGAAGAGTGATTTTCTTCCAACTCAAAATTCAGTCTCAGACATGAACATTCATTATTTACTGGCCAGACCATATCCCAGGCACTGAACAATCTTTATAACCTAATTGGAGCCATTGAACTTTGGGCAGGTTTTTACAGAGGTGGTCAGAATTTCCCAGAAAAACAGCAGCCACAAATGTTGGAAGAGAAAGAATTCCCTGAGGGCTAGTGTGCCTAGGTGAGAAGACAGGCCATGCGTGCCACAGAATCTCATGGGCACTGGCATAATTTTTCAAGAAACGTCCTTTAAAGCTTATAAAATAACCCCCTGATTTCCTTACTATCCTATGAGAAGGATCCAAGCATCTATGTGGTGTGTAAACTCTGCCAACATAAAGTCCTATGGATCATGAAAAGCTTATGTAGTATATAATGGGAAATAAAGCAAGAAAAAGTATCTTTTGGTTTGAAAAACAGACCCATTCCTATTTCAAGGCATAAGATTTAGAGTAAAAATCCCAAGTTGTTACTTGTATGGGCATAAACCATTAGATGATAGATCTGAGGTCTTGTATAAAGTGAGAATTAGACAGATTCCATGGATTTATGAGACAGTCTTAAAAATTTTAAGTGACTATCTCTTTTGAAGGCTTTGTACACATCACATGTGCTCAAAATTCAAGATGTGTTGCTAACTAAAAATTAATCATTATTGCAATATACAAAGTTCTTAGTAACAGTTCAGTTCAGTTGCTCAGTCGTGTCCAACTCTTTGCGACCCCATGAATCACAGCACACCAGGCCTCCCTGTTCATCACCATCTCTCCGAGTTCACTCAGACTCACGTCCATCGAGTCCGTGATGCCATCCAGCCATCTCATCCTCTGTCGTCCCCTTCTCCTCCTGCCCCCAATCCCTCCCAGCATCAGAGTCTTTTCCAATGAGTCAACTCTTCGCATGAGGTGGTCAAAGTACTGGAGTTTCAGCTTTAACATCAGTCCTTCCAAAGAAATCCCAGNTGCCATCCAGCCATCTCATCCTCGGTCGTCCCCTTCTCCTCCTGCCCCCAATCCCTCCCAGCATCAGAGTCTTTTCCAATGAGTCAACTCTTCGCATGAGGTGGCCAAAGTACTGGAGTTTCAGCTTTAGCATCAGTCCTTCCAAAGAAATCCCAGGGCTGATCTCCTTCAGAATGGACTGATTGGATCTCCTTGCAGTCCAAGGGACTCCAACACCACAGTTCAAAAGCATCAATTCTTCGGCGCTCAGCTTTCTTCACAGTCCAACATTCACATCCATACATGACCACAGGAAAAACCATAGCCTTGACTAGGCGGACCTTAGTCAGCAAAGTAATGTCTCTGCTTTTGAATATACTATCCAGGCTGGTCATAACTTTTCTTCCAAGGAGTAAGCGTCTTTTAATTTAGAGCCAAAAGTTCAGTTGGATTCAGGTAAACATTTTTGGTGAAAATAGTAATTATGGGGTCATAGTATTGTGTCTCATAAGACATTTAATATCTGTAGGAGTGATATTTTGGTAACCTTTGAATTTTTGATTTCCCATCAACTTTTCTTCTAAGACTGCATGAATCAGCTGTTTTTATTAGGTTTGACAATATGACTGCTTTCTTAATCTATTCTACCTTCTGCGCTCATGGTTTTCTTTCATTAACTAGAGCTATTTGATAACCCTCTTCAGTAAGTCTTGGATTATGGGAGGCTAAATAGATAAACCTTTTTTCTTATAATCTTCAAAATAATTACATTCCACAGGTTTATATGAAATTTTAAATTAAACTTAGAAAAAATTAGAAAAATTAGATTTTTCCCCCTTTGAGCTAAATTGATTAGAGCTATGCTTTCCTCTAAACTCTTGACACCAGCATTAACATGAAATTTTCTATTCTTGCTTGCCAACCAAAAAATTCCAGTTGTTTCTGGCAACCATTTTGAGCAGAATTTTAGAGCTCTGATGACATAAATATAAAATCATATAATGATTTCTGATGTGTGAGCTTTTTTAACATTAAATAACATTCATTCTCTCTTTTTAAAACTATTTTTTGAAGACAGAAAAACAGATATATTTTAAAAATCAGGATGTGGGATCAAGGAGGACAACCTTGGCAGCAGTGGCCTTTGAACCAACAACAATGGATGCAGTCATTCCAGCACCAGCAGGATCCAAGTAAGGAAACAAATTGAATTTGGGGGAGTGGAGTAGGGAGGTATATAGAAACGGGTGGAAGATAGGCACAAGGTTTAAGGGAGGTAGAATTGAAATTGATTTATTGGGTCATTTTATGGTTGGATTTTAATTTTTTCTCTTGAATCATCTTACCTAGTATACATATCAAGGAATGGATTTCCCTTTGGAATATTTTCTCAAAGGGTAGAAAGTTTTGTATAGATCTCATATTTCTAAAACTGATTTAGTTCTTGTTTTCTGAAGAAAGTCTTTCTTAAATGTGTTGCTTAAGTTTATCATATTTCTGCTAATTCTGAGTCTTAAGATTCTATGTAGATCATAATCAACTGATGGTATACTATATAATTTTAAAACCTCCAATACATATCAAGGAATGGATTTCCCTTTGGAATATTTTCTCAAAGGGTAGAAAGTTTTGTATAGATCTCATATTTCTAAAACTGATTTAGTTCTTGTTTTCTGAAGAAAGTCTTTCTTAAATGTGTTGCTTAAGTTTATCATATTTCTGCTAATTCTGAGTCTTAAGATTCTATGTAGATCATAATCAACTGATGGTATACTATATAATTTTAAAACCTCCCTTTAATATGGAATATCTCAAGCTTATATAGATGCAAAAAAGGGTATAGGGATCCCCCATTTATTACTGAGTTCTAACAGTGGTTAATTCATAGCCAATTTTGCTTAACTGGTTTGACCCCTTCTACTGCCCTGTGTTTACTGAGTTAATGCTTTCCTATTTCTTTTTTTTTAATAGCTACATAGCATTCTGTTATAGGACTGTACTGTAATAAATCCACTTTTAGATGATTGATTGTGACTTGACTTTTTGAAGACATTCCCCTAATTTTGTATACATACCATTATTACATGTCGAATTATTTTCTTAGGAAACAAAGCTAAGAAATAGGTTTGATAGATCACAGTTGTACATTTAAAGTTTTAGATACACATTACCAAGTTTAACTGCACCTTTGTCAAAATGTATGAGAATATATTTATTTAATCTTAGCTAAACTGAGATGTAAAAACCTGTGTCTTAGTCTACATTGTTTACTTTATTAATACTGTTAGATCTTAAAATGTTAGCTATAGTTTTTTTTATGATTTTTAAATGTTTTATTATGAAATAATTATAAGTTTATAGGAAGTTGCAAAGGGATTACGGGGAATCTCATGTAATCTTTATCTTGTTTCCTTGAGTGGTTACATTTTACATGTTTATGTTATAACACGAAAACCAGGAAATGGACATGGGTAGTACCACATGTATGTACAGTTCCAGTCACTATAATCACATGAGAAAAAGCTATACATTTTTGATGGAGATAGAGGAAACAATGAATTTTGAATAAAAATGAGTAAGAAATTGTTGAGATATATTTTGACTAGAGAAAGAAGTTAAAGATGCTAAACAAAGGTGACTGAGAAGAAACAGAAATAGCTAGATATACTCACCTGAGTTGTGTAGGATCCAGTGTAGACCTGAATGGGACCTGTCTGAGAAAGTGTGAGTTTATATCATTTGTTCTTATAGTGATTTTTAAAAAAAGAGTAAGAGTTTTTTAAAATTCAATGAACTAAGGCACAGGGAATACATTTTCTTAATGAGTAATACTGCTGCTGCTGCTGCTAAGTCACTTCAGTCGTGTCCGACTCTGTGTGACCCCATAGACGGCAGCCCACCAGGCTCCCCCATCCCTGGGATTCTCCAGGCAAGAACACTGGAGTGGGTTGCCATCTCCTTCTCCAATGCATGAAAGAGAAAAGTGAAAGTGAAGTCGCTCAGTCTGTCTGACTGTTAGCGACCCCATGGACTGCAGCCCACCAGGCTCCTCCGTCCATTGGATTTTCCAGGCAAGAGTACTGGGGTGGGGTGCCATTGCCTTCTCCGAATGAGTAATACTAAAAATTGGTTATTTTGTAAAGTCCTTTTCTGAATGTCATAAGTCATTTTGTATCCTGCATATGCATTATTTTTAATCATTTTTCTCCACTATAACATTCTATAATATTTAAAATCTCTAGTAAAGATTAACTGAAATGCTTGTTTTACATAGAGGCACGTTCTTTTAGCTCCTACATTCTGAATGTCAAATTCTGCTGTGTTAAATTTTGTTAGGCCAGATTGACTGGGCTGCATTGGCTCAAGCTTGGATTGCCCAAAGAGAAGCTTCAGGACAGCAAAGCATGGTAGAACAACCACCAGGAATGATGCCAAATGGACAGGATATGTCTACAATGGAGTCTGGTCCAAATAATCATGGGAATTTCCAAGGGGATTCGAACTTTAACAGAATGTGGCAACCAGGTTTGTTGTTTATGTTTTCCAAATTTTAGGACTCAATTTTAAAATAAAATGAGGATTAAAATTAAATTAATTTGCTTAGTTTTATGACTTCTTGAAATGAATACTTCCTGAAGACTAGATAGTTTCAGTTAGATTTGACCTTGAAATGTTATGGTTAAAATTATTCTATACTCATTCTCCTAGCATTGTGGCACTCAGTTTGATTCTTTTCTTGGTTCTTCATTCCTAGGCTGACAGGGGCTGGGAACACTGGAAACCTCACTTGGCATCTAGGGAAGAGAGCATTCTATGTCTCTCTGTTGCAACCTCTGGCCTTTCAGCAGCAGCACTGGCAGAGCAAAACATGTCTAGTCTCTAAAGAAAAATTGTGTCATTTTGTGACAGATTAGTCTGTCAAATATACTCTGCCCCTATCATCCGCTCATTTTTCCCTTCCCTTTTTTTCAGATAGTAAAGATCTTCTATAAGTTTTTATCTGTATATTTTTTTTTGTTTGTTTGCTTTTTTTACTTTATAGTGTGACTTAGGTTCCTTGATGCTAGTTCAGTTTTCTGACTTGTGTTATTTTTAACAATCACTTCAAATTATTTATAGACGAAGTTTACATTTGAGTATGTTAACAGTGAAGTCATAGCTCCGTTTTCTTATTAATACTTATTGTTTCTCAGTGTGAGAATGGAAAACTCAAGAAGTAATCCTCTGATATCACTTTTAAAATAATAATGAATATTCTAATCTTTAATATGGAGAGAGAGTTCATTTCTAGTTTTCTTGAGTCTGTGCCAAATTTTCCCACATTTGAAAATGTTTTGGTTCCTAAGTTCATCAATGATTCATCTTGGCATTCTCATTCCCCAACTTTACTGTGCTGGCTTTGTGTCCCAGGCAAGCGATTTAAACCTCTGTGTGCCTCAGTTTCCCCTCCTGAAATTGGCGAAAATAGTACCTGATTTCTCCCTACCTCACAGGGATGTTGTGAGGATAAATGTGTTCATGGAAGAAAGAAATTATATAAAAATCTGAAGGTATTATTTTCATGGTATTGTTACTGAACACAAATAGAAAAATTGAACCAAAATTTGCTTTGGATTTTGTTATGTTCATTAAAAGTAATTTTGGGTATTTGGTTTCCATTTGTTTAGAATATAAATTAGAGTAGCAGTTAGCACATTTGAATTATTTATTAGATTCATTGCTTATTTTTAAGATATGCAAAAGGAATTTGACCAAGAAGTCATAGATTTTTTTAATCTGTTTCTTTACTGAAAAGTCTAGCTTTCTTGAGATCTTAAAATTTTGTGTTGATTTTGTTATAACCCCCTGTTGAATGTTTTTATGCCTAAATCCTAAATAGAATGGGGAATGCATCAGCAGCCCCCACACCCCCCTCCAGATCAGCCATGGATGCCACCAACACCAGGCCCAATGGACATTGTTCCTCCTTCCGAAGACAGCAACAGTCAGGACAGTGGGGAATTTGCCCCTGACAACAGGCATATATTTAACCAGAACAATCACAACTTTGGTGGACCACCCGATAATTTTGCAGTGGGGCCAGTGAACCAGTTTGACTATCAGGTGAAAGATATTTTGTTGCTTTAATATTGTAGATGTGCACGTAATCCATTTGGAAGTGTCTCATCAAGAGTATCTAAGATATGTGTTTCACTTTTCAGTCTTGTACAGTTCAGCACGTATGTGTCAAAAAAGTTACTAGTTTTTGAGTATTAAAATCATTAGGTTTTTGTTTTCTGGTTTTTATTTGCTTAGGAAAATGGTATAAAGGACTGTTAGGGAAAAAATTGGATAAAATGAGAAATGTGTAAGTGCAATAGCTATGATGTTTTGTTTTCTAATTTATAATTAAAAGATGGTACCTTTAAATATTAAATAAAGTTTAGAAAATGTACAGTAGTTGAATACATTATTTATCAAAAATAGATTATGGTTAAGACATGAATAAAATAAATGAAGAACATAGATCATCTTCCTAAATGCAATTCCTTCTGCTGTGTAGAGTAAGACTTTTTCTAGTGTTGTCATTTTTTTTTCCCATTCTAACATGACATGTTAATGAAATTGTACATACTTCCTTTGTAGCATCTGATTCATTCCTAGGGACATAGAACTCTATGGGGAATAGTGTCATGTGGGGCTTTATTTTCTCTAGTCACTTTGCCAGAGTCTACCCTAAATTATAGTGCTAGGTATTATTTTGAAATAACTGATTGCCATTTGTTACCTTTAAACTGAGATATTTAAAATTTTGGAAAAAAACCCATATGTTGTTTCACTAATTGTATGGATAATGGTCATAAACGTGAACAATATTAACCTTCAGACAGTACTCCCCTTATTCATACGTACTTAGATACCTTTTGTATAAGAATATTTGATATACAGATATGACAGCTTTTGTTTGTTTTGAAAAAATGTAGTCATGGGGAGCTTCTCCTCAAACAACATTTGCTCATAGATCCCCCATGCTAACAAGATAAAAAGCTCTGTTGGCATCTGGCTTGGAAAAGCCTCTGAAAATAGCAAAATTGCAACAACAAAAAATAGAATGATTCAGTAGCTTTTATCTTTGATTAGTTATTTCTTGCAAGATTATAGAAATAAGTTCATAAGTAGGAAGTTGTAATTGATTTAAATTTTTTTTCCTGTAATTTTCTAGTTACAGAAAAATTGACATTTATTTGATTTCTTGGTAGTGGAAGGAGTAGTTGATAAATGGATTCAGAATGAAAAAGCTCGTATTAATATATATCCTTTTCTATACTTCTTGAATGTAGTATATTAAAAGCTGGATTTTATATGGCTCTTTAATTTACATAGACAGAAAATCTTTATCTTTCTTAAGAAAAATAAGCCTAGGTTCTTAGGGCTACAGAAATATCGGTGGATATTAGAACCATGGAAATCTTGGATTTGCTGCACACATGGATTTCTACTGTCCCAGTTCATAACACACGTGTGTCCCAGAGAGTATATTGTATTAATGTGAAGAAAAATAAACTGCAATACTCTTTCAGCATGGGGCTGCTTTTGGTCCACCGCAAGGTGGATTTCATCCTCCTTATTGGCAACCAGGACCTCCAGGACCTCCAGCGCCTCCCCAGAATCGAAGAGAAAGACCATCATCATTCAGGGATCGGCAGCGTTCACCTATTGCACTTCCTGTGAAGCAGGAGCCGCCACAAATTGGTAGCTATTTAAGTTTAGGGAACCACAATTGGCATGATTTCTTGATGATGGAAAAAGGATGCTTTGTTTTCTTAAATTGTTCTAATACTCTCATATGTTAGGAATTGATACTTTAAAGTCCTATCATTTTATAGTCATAAATCTTAAAATTATAAAAAACATACTATCTAAAATATTTAGTTTTCAATAATTTTCTTTAAATCTTTTGTTATAAAATTTAAATTTATCATAACCATAACATGTTGATATTTCTTTGATGTTAATAGTTAGATACATTTTGCCAATATATGATCAGTTCCCCCTTTTAAAACCTATTCATTCTCTCTTTATGGACTCTTTCCACTCTCAGTTCATTGGATATACTGTTGTCAGATTGATCTCTTTGATTTATTTCATTCACTTTCCATAGTATTTTGGCCAAAAAAATTAACTTTTAAATAACATAATAGAACTATTTTATAAGTTACATATATATGTTCCTTTTTATCTGGAAATCCAAATTCAGCACTTAATGGACATTTAAGTCTTTTAAGTCACAAAGTAGACATTTTATTAATAGAGTCTGACTGTTTTAACTTAAGGAATAATACTCAAATGAATTCTTAATGAGAAGGCTCATGGTTTTGTAATTTCAATATTTTAGGAAACCACATAGTATAACAGTTGGCTCTGAATTAGCCCATATCACTACTTATTGTCTTTATAACCAGGAACACAACACTTAATCTCTTTGAGCATCAGTTGCATCACTTTAAAAAGATGAAGTACTCTTTTTAGAGCTTTTATCAGATTAAGTGAGATGATGGACTCTCCCAGTGCTCTGGCACATTAAAAGCGTTAAAGCCATATTTACTTTTGCTATTAAAAGTGATGATTTTAAAGAAAAGCATAATGTTTAGTGAATTGTTTTTATTACCACTGCCTTGCTAGAGAATGATAATATTTTCTACAAGCACTTAAAGGGCACCAACATTTTTTTTTAACCTACAAGGATTATAGAAATTTAAGAATAAAGAACTCATGCATTTATGATTTTTACTTAACTGACACAAATATTTTGTCCCCTGTGAAACAGATGCAGTAAAACGCAGGACTCTTCCAGCTTGGATTCGAGAAGGTCTTGAAAAAATGGAACGTGAAAAGCAGAAGAAGTTGGAGAAAGAAAGAATGGAGCAACAACGTTCACAATTGTCCAAAAAAGAAAAGAAGGCCACAGATGATGCTGAAGGAGGAGATGGCCCTCGTTTACCTCAGAGAAGTAAATTTGTAAGTAATAAAACGCAGGACTCTTCCAGCTTGGATTCGAGAAGGTCTTGAAAAAATGGAACGTGAAAAGCAGAAGAAGTTGGAGAAAGAAAGAATGGAGCAACAACGTTCACAATTGTCCAAAAAAGAAAAGAAGGCCACAGATGATGCTGAAGGAGGAGATGGCCCTCGTTTACCTCAGAGAAGTAAATTTGTAAGTAGACTTTCTTGATCTGAACTTCTTGTGACATCTCTGCGAAAACAGTAACTGACTTTCTGACTTAATTCATTTGGTATGATAATCTCTAGGTCCATCCATGTTACTATAAATGGCACTATTTCATTCCTTTTTATAGCTGAGTAATATTCCTTTGTGTGTATATATGTATATACACACACATACCACATCTTTATCCATTTGTCTGTCAATGGGCCTTTTGGTTGCTTCTGCCTCTTGGCTATTGTAGATGGTTTCCACAGTGGCTGCACCAGTTTACCATTTACAACTACAATATATCATTGTATGTGGAATCTAAAAGAATACATATGGGGAATCTAAAAAGATACAAATGAACTTACTTAAAAAACAGAATAGACTCACAGACATAGAAAACAAACTTATAAAAAAAAAAAAAAGAAACTTATGTTTACCAAAGGGAAAAGATAGAGAGAGGGATAAGTTAGGAATTTGGGATTAACAGATGTACACTACTATATATAAAATAAAAAAGAAAGACCTATTGTGTAGCACAGAAACAGTGTTCAGTATCTTGTAATAACTTATAATGGAAAAGAATCGGAAAAAAAAAGTCTATAAAGCACTTGCTGTATGCCTGAAACATTGTAAATCAAATATATTTCAATTTTTAAAAGTTTATCAAAATAAATAGGTATTAATTTAGTCTTTGAAAAGTACTAGAGTAGTATCCTTGAGATTAACTTTCAGCTAAGTATATTGGAGTTTATTTTTATATATGTTACTGAGGGTAGTAAGGAGAAAAGAAGGCAGCAAATATATAAAATGTTTCATTTCAGAGAGAAATTACTCAGTGAGATGCTAGATAATAGGTTTTACCTTGACTCTATACTCCTTGCCTGAAGATAACTTATCTTCTTGACAAGTCTCGTTTCCCTGTACCCATTATGATCCTTCTCTCTGGAAACCTTATAATTATCTTTGACACCTCCTCCTCCCTCACTCTGAAAATCAGTCCGTTGCCAACGTTTATAGTTTTTCTGTCGTGTCTTTCTCGTCTACTCTGTTGATTTCCAGTGCTTGTACCCCAGAAAAGAACCTTATTATGTCTTGTGTGGCCTATGCTGGTCCGCTGAATTTATTCTCCTGACAATAGCCAAATTAAATTTCCCAAATTCAGCTCATGTGTTATAACTTCCTAATTTAAAAATCTTAAAGGTGTCCCTTGCTTAAATCTCCATGATCTATCCCGAAATTTAATTTCTACCTCATCTTTAGTATTGCTAGTTTCCTATACATCAAGTCATTTAAATGTGAAGTCATTTCAAAATATGATCAGAATTCTTTATTCTTTCTTCTACCTTAAATGCCATTTCTTCTTTTAAGTATCTCTCCTCCTAATTATAACCCGAAACTATAAAAATTGCTCAGCTTATTAAGGGTAGCCTAAAATGTCACATAATCTAGAAAGCCTTTTCAGATACCATTCATACTGAAGCTCAAGCTCTTTGTGAACCTTTAAAGTCTGCACATGATTATACTTCTCTTTGGCACTTATTTTATTCCTTCATTATTATATTTTGCCTTATTTTTTATTTGCTTACTCTCAGGTTCTGTTTCTCCCCTGAGCAGGAAGCAAATCCCTTGCAGGAATCACCTTTCAGTTATTTTACATGGAGTAGGATGTAAATACATTTTTGTTCCATTCAGTTGACAGTCTTTTACTAGCTTATACTTTTCCTTGACAGAAACATTAGCCAGTGTATGTCCCATAATTTCCTTAACACTTTCATTCAGAGAGAGAGATAAATCACTTACATTCAAACCTATTATTTACCACTGAAATAATTTGGCTTATAGAGAAATTTTTTATTTGCTACCAAATGGCAAACTCTCATGTCTGTACTTGTAAAATTACTTTAAATGAAAAATCAATGAAAATAATAGGGTGTTTCCACAAAAGGAAAATAATGGTAATCACTCATGATTTCTAAAGGGAAAACAACATTTAGGAATCTCATTTTCCCTGGTATTTATGATAGAAGTGAGATGAATACAGTCATGAAATTCTGATTGGATGTTGATTCTTTTGAAATATTGCAGTGATGCTATATTTACATTTTGGAGGGTAAAATTCACTTGTTATTTTAGTGTTTATTGTTTAATTCACTACCCATAACACAATGAGATTTAAATTTTAGAAATTAGGAAACTGGCACTCAGAGATATTAAATTACCAGCAAAAATTACAGAAATACAGAAGTAGAACTGAAACTTTGAGCTTCTACTTAGCAAATGTATGTTCATTTCGTGTCCCTCTGGGGCTTTCCATGCAAACCAATTTAGTTCATCAGGTACTAATAAGAATTATTGACATAAAATTTGCCAGTTTTCTATTGGAAAGTACTTTTGTTTTAAGTAAATATCTCTGCCCAATGTTTCATGTTCAATAATTTGAGATTTAGTTTTTTCCATGTTGTAGTTCCTCATTCATTATATAATTTTTTTCACCAGCTTACCGTATGCCAATTTTTTTTCACCAACTCACTCAGTGCCAGCAACAGTGTGGGTTCTAGTTGGAATGATGAACAATGCAGACATGGAGACTTGCCTGGCAGAAAACATAGTTTAGTAAGGAAGACAAAGAAAATAATTAGTCTATTTTTGTGGGCATCCTGCCCATTGAAAAGACTAAAATGCTGGGTATATATATATTTTAATATTTCAAATTCCATATTAAATAGAGATGACCATAAATTAGGAAATACTCAGAAGCCCAAGAAATAGATTAAAAATGGAAACTCGAAAAGATAACTGTTCTTGCAAGCTAGCTTCTACTTGGAGATATCTGCTAGGCTTAGGTGGCTTTGAAATTACATTTTGATGAACTCAAGGGATACATGGACAAAAAAGCCAAGATAGTGAGCCTCCTAGAAGATCTAACTGAGAGCCATTTCCATAAAAGTCTATACTCTCAGAATAAAGGTAAATTAGAAATAAGCCATTCATAAGGGAATTTTTTTTTTTAATCTGTCTTTGAGGTGGAGGAAGCAAAAATTTCTCATCATTTCAAACCAAAAATTACTACTCCCATAGGTTTATAGGACAAAGGCTTATGCAAATATTGCACAGGAACCAGAGAAATGAAAATTAAAGAGATAATATTTCACAGACATTACACAGCCAAAAACTTAAATCTGTTAATAACAAACACATCAACACGATGTACGGAATTTAGAAAATGTAGTATGACTGAAAACTGGTACAGACACTTTGAAGAGCATAAAGCTAGTAGTTAGTAAAATTGAAATGTCCATATTCTATGACATAGCAATTCTAAATGCAGCAACACATCCTTGGGAAAAAAACCCTATACCTGTGAATAAAGGGATTTAGATATGATATTTATTGAATTTACTGTTTGAAGTAGAGAAAGCAAAATAATCCAACTATGTATAAAGAAATAAACAGTGGCATAAGCACATAATGGAATGATAAAGAACAATAAAACTAAATGAAGAAAACATATATAATAGAGGTAAATCTCAAGAAAATAAAATAATGAGAAAAGTCAAAAGATGACACAGAGTTTATCTTATATGTAAGAATGCATTATTTATGAATGCATATATATGAAGTAAACGTATAAAGTACATTGTGATGATATACAACAAATTCAGTGCTGGGGAAGGAGGGAGAGAAAGAAGATAAAAAGGGAAGCTTCAGGGGTATTTGTAGGGCATGTTGTCTGTATGAAATGAAAAGTGTCATTCAGAGGTGCAGAAATGTTATCATTTACTAATATTATCACATCATTTTGTTTTTTTCTGGATATTTGAAATATTTTATTATTGCATGTGAAATTCTGAAAAAAAAAATTAGTAAACCGAAACTCTCCCCACATCAAGTGGTTGAGGGAGAAAATTTCTATGGTTATTTCAATCAATGCAGTAAAATAACTGGTTGAGGTTTGACCTCTGCTTGTGATGTTAAATTTCCTAGCAAATGACACAGATGGAATTTTCTTTACTGTGTGGAAGGAGTCCATTAACGCACCATTGCAAAACTTCGTATTTCAGTGTAACATTTACTCTCTGAAGTTGCTAGTAAAGTATGGGGCCTGCTGCTGTTGCTTAGTCGCCTCAGTCATGTCTGACTCTGACAACCCTACGGACTCTAGCCTGCGAGGCTCCTCGGTCCATGGAATTCTCCAGCAACAGTACTGGAGCTGGTTGTCCTGCCCGCCTCCAGAGCATCTTCCCAACTCAGGGATCAAACCCAGGTCTCCTGCATTGCAGGCAGTGTCTTTACCTGAGCCACCAGGGAAGGCTTTATGGTGCACACTATCATCCCATCTATTCAAGATTATGTCAGCACAAATGCTAAAGTTATAATGGATACAAAGAAAAAATTTTAAAAAACTATATTATTTGCAGATAGTCAATTAAATATAAAAACAATTCTTAAAATTAAAAAAGAATGTGGTCAGGTTGATGACTGTTAAGATCACCATGCAAGTATCTATAGTATTTCTATACAACAGCAATAACATTAAAAATTGTTATACAAGATCCTATTTTCAAAAGCAAAGATTATCTTATAGTACTAGGGAATAATGAATGGCTATGGAGAAGGCAATGGCACCCCACTCCAGTACTCTTGCCTGGAAAATCCCATGGACGGAGGAGCCTGGTAGACTGCAGTCCATGGGCTGTCTCTTATACACATCTAGATGTGTATAAGAGACAGNGAAAAGATAGAGAGAGGGATAAGTTAGGAATTTGGGATTAACAGATGTGCACTACTATATATAAAATAAAAAAGAAAGACCTATTGTGTAGCACAGAAACAGTGTTCAGTATCTTGTAATAACTTATAATGGAAAAGAATCGGAAAAAAAAAGTCTATAAAGCACTTGCTGTATGCCTGAAACATTGTAAATCAAATATATTTCAATTTTTAAAAGTTTATCAAAATAAATAGGTATTAATTTAGTCTTTGAAAAGTACTAGAGTAGTATCCTTGAGATTAACTTTCAGCTAAGTATATTGGAGTTTATTTTTATATATGTTACTGAGGGTAGTAAGGAGAAAAGAAGGCAGCAAATATATAAAATGTTTCATTTCAGAGAGAAATTACTCAGTGAGATGCTAGATAATAGGTTTTACCTTGACTCTGCTCCTTTATTGTACAGTGAACTCACCAGTGATGGCCTATAAAGCAGCTATACTTACACTCAAGGATATAATAACTTAGTTTTTGACAGGTACTGAAAGTAACATAAAGTTTTAACTCTTTAAATCTCTATCAGTTAGATGGCATGAATGGCTTGAGAATTTTTTTGTTTTTAGCAGCAATGTGCTTCTAGCTGGTATGACAGCCACAGCAGTGGCCAGTGTGCAATTGAGGAAATTCGTTTTCCTCCCAAGGCCATTTTTTTCCTTCAGAAGTAAGTTTCAAGGACAGCCAATCAACTGTTGACTCAGCTGGTAAAAAAATCCGCCTGTAATGCGGGAGACCTGGGTTTGATCCCTGGGTTGGGAAGATCCCCTAGAGAAGGGAAAGACTACCCACTCCAGAGTTCTGGCCTAGAGAATTCCATGTACTGTTACAGTTCTTGGGGTCGCAAAGAGTCAGACACGACTGAGTGACTTTCACTTCACTTCAAGCAGGTACTGGCTTGGCTTCAATACCATGAATGCCATAAGCTACTTTTAAAAAAAAAACAAACAAAACGATACCAAAGATGTGATTTTGTTTTGGGTGTTATGCAGGTAACAAACAACAGGTTGCCACTTTTAAAATTTATCTTTAAAAAGAAAAAAAATTTTTTTAATCTCTACATGAAATAGTAGATTTCCCAGTTTGATTTTTTTTTTTCAAGTGTCCAAAAAAAAACCTCAAAACTGGAGATTGTCCTCCCTTTTCTCCCAGATGCCTTTGGACTTGTTTTTACGTATAGTCTTCCTCTGGTTCGAATAGTCTTTCCATAGTATTTGTTAGGTTAGATGATCACCTTGGCTTTTACTTAGTACGATTGTTAAGAGTGACTGTGGAATATTTCTTTGCCTAAAGAAGAATCTTAAGGTGTGCCATCTAAATACTGAAAACCTAATACTATACAGAGGCAAACTACTGGTATTTCCTCTATCTGAAGTAAGCCTCATTTCTTGCTTATCTGTCCATTATATAGCTAAAAAAAAAAGCAAATTTCAGTAACCAGTTTAGATATGGAAACTGACTTTAGTTTTTTTTTTTTTAAGTCACATGATTTTCGGTAAAAAGCTTAAATTTACAGCTATAAAAGTTATACTGAGTATATGACTGTGGCCCATTTATCCAAAATTCTACATACCACTCATCTTAGGACCATCATATATAATGTATATTAATTAAATCAATCTCTGGGCATGATGTGCTTCCAGTTGTTTATCTTAGGAAAACTTAACTAAGGGAAAAAATTGAAATTGATTCTCACAAGCCATCTTGTAATCTTGTATTTCCTCTCTTTAAATTACCAAATGAGATCTGTAGCACAAAAGTGTTATTTAGAGAGAAATTTCATTTTTCTGTATCTGTTTCATAGACTTTAATTTGGGGTTTTAAAATAGAATATTTAAGATAATTATTTTATGACATAAGCATGAATTTGGGTGGCCCAAAAAGTGCTGTTACTTTTTTTTAGGATAGCGATGAGGAGGATGAAGACACTGAAAACGTTGAGGCTGTAAGCAGTGGAAAAGTCACCAGAAGTCCATCTCCAGTTCCTCAAGAAGAGCAAAGTGAACCAGAGATGACTGAAGAAGAGAAAGAGTATCAAATGGTAGAATGTTAAATTTCTTACCTTTACCATGTACAGGCTTAAAAAACATTTTTTTTGAGATATAATGACATTCAGCATTATATTATAGGATTTATCTTGCTAATAATTAAAAAAATTTTTTTGGTTGGCTATCTTAAACTTGGTAACTTGTAAAACAGTAATAAGATGTATATTTTATTAATACTACATGAGACCTAAGAGACCATTTCCCTGGTGGCTCAGATGGTAACAAATCTGCCTGCAATGCAGGAGACCTAGGTTCGATCCATGGGTTGAGAAGATCACCTGGAGGGGAGGGCATGGCAACCTACTCCAGTATTCTTGCCTGGAAAATCCCCGTGGATAGAGGAGCCTGGTGGACTACAGTCCATGGATGGGGTCACAGAGAGTCAGACATGACTGAGTGACTAAGCACAACATTGTTTTCTAAAGTATGTTTTTTATATACTATAGAAAATTAAAAGAATGTATAGAAAAATAAATTTAGAAAGTTCCAGGTTTAACACGGAGAAGGCAATGGCACCCCACTCCAGTACTCTTGCCTGGAAAATCCCATGGACGGAGGAGCCTGGTAGGCTGCAGTTCATGGGGTCGCAAAGAGTCGGACATGACTGAGCGACTTCACTTTCACTTTTCACTTTCATGCGTTGGAGAAGGAAATGGCAACCCACTCCAGTGCTCTTGCCTGGAGAATCCCAGGGACCGGGGAGCTTGGTGGGCTGCCGTCTATGGGGTTGCACACAGTCGGACACGACTGAGGCGACTTGGCAGCGGCACCAGGTTTAACACAGTTAAAGATGTTCCATTGCAAGACTTCACAGCCTTCAATGTCTGTCATGTGTACTGTAGATTTCTGAGATTGGGTAAATAATATGCTGCGTTTCTCATGTTGGTTGGTCAGTGATCTTTGGAATGTCCTTAGATGATGCTGATTCAGTGTACTCTTACTTTAGTAGATGAGTAATCTGGATCCCAGAGAGGTCCACGTTTGAAACAGCTGTTGGTAGCCAAACGAGTGCTAGAATGCAGCTCTTATTTCAAGTCTATTGTATGCTATACGATGGTAATAAAGAAAAAAAGGATTTCATTTCACAAAATGCAGTAATTGCCATTTCCTTATTTTCCTTGTTTTTTCCCCTTAGATTTTACTTTGAGCTGAAGGTTAATGTAAATTCCTAAGTGACATAAGAAACTAGTTTTGTGGTGCTTACTAATAAAATTATTAAGTGAAAGGATATTCCTCTCAACTTAAAACACTTCTGGAAACTTTTATTAATAGGGACTTTAAAAAAAAAGTTTTGTCTCCAGAATTAGAATTCAGCATTTCTGCTTTACAGATAAATTCTTATATATATTTTAATCCATATGATTTAAAATGTTTTTAAAGTTCTGATAATTTACAATAATTTTCAAGGTACTCTGTTTCTTGGAATAGCTAATCAGATCTTTTAAAATGTTTTATAAAATGGCTTTGCCTTTTAAGTTTTTTGAAAATGTCAAACTGTGTTAGTAACTGTAATAATTAGGAATAAAAAACAAATGTATAAAATATCCTTCCTTAGATGTTGCTGACAAAAATGCTTCTGACTGAAATTCTACTGGATGTCACAGATGAAGAAATTTATTACATAGCCAAAGATGCACACCGGAAAGCAACGAAAGGTATATTGTGGGTGTTCTTGGTTTTCTTTATCTGGGGCTCTTTGGTTTTGGTGGCTACTTTGGACTTTTTTGTTGTCCTTGTTGAATTACTAGCAAATTATGGATCCTCTTGCATGTTCTAACTCTTTGGGAAATATTAGATTTGTAGACACCATATTAAAATTATACATATATTTTTGTTTTATCCAGCCTACCTAAGCACAAATTAGCAATTTTGCTGTTGTTCTATAACATGTACTGTGGAAAATTCTTGATGTTCAATTTCACCTGATTTTTTTTTTTTAACTATATAGATACCATGGTTTTAGGTGTATGATTTGTAATGCAGTTAGTTTGACTGTTGAATTATGAACCTTCAGAATTTTCACAGTTACCACTTGTAATTCTTACAGAAGCAAGTAATATGTCCCACCCTCCCCATAATTTTAGTGACACTTAAAAAGTATATTGAAAGAAAATTTTAGTTATGGTCCATACCTCAAAAATAAAAATACCAGTGTATTGGTCAACATTTTCCCTCATTATCAACCAGTTTCAGCTCACATCAGAGTTATAATTTCAAGGCCAGACAGACTACTGGTGTAAAGTGAATGTTATGTCTTTAATGTTTCTTCTCTCCCCAAAAAGCAGCGATAGTAGTAGATTTAACAATACCGTAGACTCTCATGACTGTGAAGTCGTGGCTATTTGTGTTAACATGTTGTTCCTGGTGTTGATGTGATACAAAGCTCCTGCAAAACAGCTGGCGCAGTCCAGTGCACTGGCTTCCCTCACCGGACTCGGTAAGTGTCCTCCTTACTCGTGGGAGGGCCTTAAAGGGAATCTCTCCCCAAAAAGCAGCGATAGTAGTAGATTTAACAATACCGTAGACTCTCATGACTGTGAAGTCGTGGCTATTTGTGTTAACATGTTGTTCCTGGTGTTGATGTGATACAAAGCTCCTGCAAAACAGCTGGCGCAGTCCAGTGCACTGGCTTCCCTCACCGGACTCGGTAAGTGTCCTCCTTACTCGTGGGAGGGCCTTAAAGGGAAAGTCACACTTGCCGTGTCTCTCGACATGTTCTGTTTAGAAACTGTACTGGGCCTACTCAGGGTATAAGATTTAGGTCCTAGGGTTATATCAGTCTCTAAAAGGTTTGCCTTTTTTTTTTTAACTAAAGCACTCACAGTGAGATTATTACAAATGTGGTGACTAATTCATAGTTTATGAGTACAAGTTGTAATAGTACATAATTTAGCCATGATAGCATTTAAGCTCACGTTCATAATTATTGAATACATGCTTTAGGGAAGAACCTATCTATAAATGCTTTTAAGGACCTTTATTTAGATTGTATTGTAGCAAGTCAAGTTTTACCATAGAGGAAAGGGTTTATCTTAGAGCGTGATAGTAGTGATGTTCATAATTTGCCATTTGCATGATACAGTATCAAGTGTATAAAAGCTTGAACTTGCCTTTTCCACATCTGCATTTCACATTAATATTTGTGAGGATCAGCAGAAATGGGTAAAACCAAATGCCCATATGATTTTGTTATGACTACTATCTAGATCACTTCAGGGTGGGGAGCAGTTATATAGCACCTTGCCATTTCTGTACCATTGAGAATTACAGTATTCTAATTTTGTTAGGAAAAAAATATTTAGCATCCCTTGGATTTTTGAACTTTGAACAGTGAAAGAGTTAATTTTAGAAATATTTTTAGGATCATCATAAATTTGTGTAAGGTAGTTTGAATTGATTATGCTTTAGTAAGGCTTTGTTACTGCCCTATTAAATAGTTTTGTTGGTTAGCAGGGACAATAAGACAGTCATTTTCAAGATTCCCTGTGGTGAGCAATATATAAAGTATTCTTGAAAGAATAAGATATTAAGTATCAGTTTTCTTGAGGATTCTGTATACTCCTTAAGCATTGTAATTTATACTCCTCCCCACCCCGAATAAGCATATTCTTCCAAGAAAAGGCAATGAAAAAAGAAATGAGCTTTCTTCTCGGACCTTAAAAAGTTTTTAATGCATAGAATAATGTTTACATGTGATAGACTGGGCTTTATGCACACAGGTGGACTGGGTGGTTATGGATCAGGAGACAGTGAAGATGAGAGGAGCAACCGAGGTTCTGAATCATCTGACACTGATGATGAGGAATTACGGCATCGAATCCGGCAAAAACAGGAAGCTTTTTGGAGAAAAGAAAAAGAACAGCAGCTGTTACATGATAAACAGATGGAAGGTATATCTTTTAGACACACTTATTGTTTGTACAGTTCAGTTTGTATTTCTTTTTATTATTTTTTAACCAACCTAAAAATAACAGGATAGAATCAAAGCTAGTTTATAAATACTATGTGATGTAATTGAAACTAAGGTTTTTGACTCATTTGCAATTTTTATCAAATTTAAAAGTCAAAATTAATTATATTATTCAAAGTATGTAGTTTATAAAAGTTAAACTTTTTTTGTTTTGGGAGACATTAATTCTGTTGACTGTAAGTTAAGCTATTTAGTGTCTTTTTTTTTTTTTTCTCATTGAAGTTCCTAAAATGAAAAGACCTTTGAGAGGAATACATTATAAACTATTGAAGAGTAATTTGTAGCTAACGGACAATAGAGGACTTTTTAGAATTCAGTTGAGCTTCCCTGGTGGCTCAGAGGGTAAGGGTCTGCCTGCAATGTGGGAGACCCAGGTTCAGTCCTCAGGTCAGGATGATCCCCTGGAGAAGGAAATAGCAACCCACTTCAGTATTCTTGTCTGGAAAATTTCATGGACGGAGGAGCCTGGTAAGCTACAGTCCATGGAATCGCAAAGAGTCACACACAACTGAGCAACTTCACTGTAGAATTTAATTATGTAAAATGCTATACATGTGTACAGCTATTAGTTTATATAATGATACTAGGAATAGTGAGAGAATATTTACGTAGACTTTATTGTTTGAAAAATCTTACTGGACAATCTCAGAATAATTATTGAGCTAACAGCCAAAAATTTCCTATAAATCACTAATTTACCTTCAGGTTGCTTTACTGTGTAAGAGGGAAATGTTTTCTTACCTGCTTTATGGTACCTCTGTGCTTTGGTGCTCCATTGTTGTACTGTCCAGACAGGTAGCTAACTGCATGTAGCTACTGAGCATTTCAGATGGAGCCAGCTTAAACTGAAATGTGCTGTAGGTATAAAATACACACTAGACTTCCAAGCGGGGAAGGCAATGGCACCCCACCCCAGTACTCTTGCCTGGAAAATCCAATGGACAGAGTAGCCTGGTGGGCTGCAGTCCATGGGGTCGCTAACAGTCGGACAGACTGAGCGACTTCACTTTCACTTTTCTCTTTCATGCATTGGAGAAGGAAATGGCAACCCACTCCAGTGTTCTTGCCTGGAGAATCCCAGGGACGGGGTAGCCTGGTGGGCTGCTGTCTGTGGGGTCACACAGAGTCGGACACGACTGAAGTGACTTAGCAGCAGCAGCAGACTTCCAAGACTTTACAATACAAAAAAAAAGAGCAGAATATTTTGATTTTCTTTTTAACTCATTGGATGTTGAAATGATATCTTTTATATGTTGGGTTAATAAAATTTGAAAATTAATTTCAAACCTGTTTCTTTTTAGTAGCTGTTAAAAAACTGTTTAGTAGCTGTTAAAAAACCCTGAATTGCATACTGCATTTTATTTCTGTTAAACAGTGTTGCTCTTTTCTTATAGTCTTTTAGCTTGAAATTTGCTAGTATGGAAGTTGTTTCATTGTATGTTTGCCTGTCTTACTATTTTTGTCTTTTTCTGTTTCAGAAGAAAAGCAACAATCAGAAAGGGTTACAAAAGAGATGAATGAATTTATCCATAAAGAGCAAAATAGTTTATCACTACTAGAAGCAAGAGAAGCAGATGGTGATGTGGTTAATGAAAAGAAAAGAACTTCAAATGAAACTGCGTCAGTTTTAGAACCAAAAAGAGAACATAAAGAAAAAGAGAAGCAAGGAAGGAGTAGATCAGGGAGTTCTAGTAGTGGTAGTTCCAGTAGCAATAGCCGAAGTAGTAGCACTAGTAGTTCCGTCTCGAGCTCTTCCTACAGTTCTAGCTCAGGTAGTAGTCGCACTTCCTCCCGATCTTCTTCTCCCAAAAGAAAAAAGAGACATAGCAGGAGTAGATCTCCAACAATTAAAGCTAGGCGTAGTCGGAGTAGAAGTTACTCTCGCAGAATTAAAATAGAGAGCAATAGGGCTAGAGTAAAGATTAGAGATAGGAGGAGATCTAATAGAAATAGCGTTGAAAGAGAAAGACGAAGAAATCGAAGTCCTTCCCGAGAGAGACGTAGAAGTCGAAGTCGCTCAAGGGATAGGCGAACCAATCGGTCCAGTCGTAGTAGGAGTCGGGATAGACGTAAAATTGATGATCAACGTGGAAGTCTTAGTGGAAGCAGTCATAAGCATAAAGGTGAGGTTAAAGAACAAGAGAGGAGAAAGGAGAGGAGTCGAAGTATAGATAAAGATAGGAAAAAGAAAGACAAAGAAAGGGAACGTGAACAGGACAAAAGAAAAGAGAAACAAAAAAGGGAAGAAAAAGACTTTAAGTTCAGTAGTCAGGATGATAGGTTAAAAAGGAAACGAGAAAGTGAAAGAACGTTCTCTAGGAGTGGTTCTATATCTGTTAAGATCATAAGACATGATTCTAGACAGGATAGTAAGAAAAGCACTACCAAAGATAGTAAAAAACATTCAGGCTCTGATTCTAGTGGAAGGAGCAGTTCTGAATCTCCAGGAAGTAGCAAAGAAAAGAAGGTTAAGAAGCCTAAACATAGTCGATCGCGATCCATGGAGAAATCTCAAAGGTCTGGTAAGAAGGCAAGCCGCAAACACAAGTCTAAGTCCCGATCAAGGTAGTATACTTTTTAAAGTATTTGTCTGATTTTTTTAAAAAAAAATTTGACTGAATTTATTCAAAGTTGAAAGTGTCCTTTCTCTCTCTCTCTCTTTAATAAACTCAGTTTGGTACTTGATAAATGATCATAATCATAAGTAATTTTAGAAATCCTATATAATAATATTTATTTGAAAATTGCAGATTCTTTAGTATAAAATACATTTTTATTTTTAAATTTTATCTTTTCCCTTTCTTTTTTTCAGATCAACAACCCCTCCCCGTCGTAAACGCTGAGGAATGATGTGGCAAGAATGCCATGATGTTTAAAAAATTCCATGAGTTTTAAGGGCTTGTCTCATTATAGAGGCATATTGTGGCTGTGTAGGTGAAACCAGAATTTTTTTTTTTAATCTGTAAATAGGTGTACTTTTTTCAAATGCTGCTCCAAGTTACTTAATAGGATTTCTTTCTATTACATTTTTTTCAAAAAATAGTGCATAATAAGACTATAAACATGCCATTCTCTTTCAGCTGTAATGTTCTTAAAATTATTCTTGAATGTACTGTGATGTCAATAAAGCTCTTTAGTTCATTTTTGTTAAACTCTTGCACCTTAATTTTATGATTTTAGTCTAAGGAACGTACTTTTATAAAAAGGCAGCTGGAATTTTGTATAACAGGTTTTAAAGGTACTTCCTCTCATCTCCCCCAAAGAAAATGGTTTTAACTTAATAGTTTGTCAAAGTTTGTAAATTGTACCCGTGGATTTTTGTCAGATTCCAACTATAAGGATGTGAAGAGGGTCAGAAACAGATCTTTACTTTTCATTTGGAAGCATTTGACAGCTTTCTAAATTTTTCCTGTTTGGGGGATTTTCAAGTAATATATTCTCTGTGTATAAAGTATGGTTCACTCCTGTTAATGAAATTGCTGGAATCAATCAGACCAGTGCACCACTAGAATTATTTATAAGGAATGATTGTGTTTGACACTAATAGCAATTCAAGTCCAGAACTATATCCTGCAGTTACCACTTCTGTTTTAAAGTGTATTTTAAACATTTTGGGATTACTATAGAACTAAAACTCACAATTGAATATGTTTGTTTATATTTTTAAAGTATAATATGACCTCAGCACAGTGGAAGAATACTGTGTTAGGCAGGTTTGTGTCAATTTCATAACATTAAAATGATTTGGTTTTGTCACTTTCTTAAAATTATGATCCGTGAGTGGTCTAACAATTTAAGGCAGTCATAACTTATGAATAAAATGAGGCTCTGCAGGCACTCAAATGCTGAACTGCTTCTAGAGTCCATTTTATATGATTACTTACTTGTGCCACAATAGATAAACCTCTGAAAACCAATGCTTTTAAATTTTAATTTAAAAAGGAAAGAGCAGGTGCAGATCACAGAAAAATTTTAAAGTATGCCTTCGTACCAGCAATAGTTCATTTGAAAGTAAGCCAGGTTTTTGCCAAGATCGGTGTTTCCTCAAAATGAAGGTAGAAATAGACTTGTAATAGTGTGCCCTTGTACCTCTACATAGGTTCTTAAATAATTTTGAGCAGTTATGCATTTATCTTGAAGAAATAAGTCAACTGTGAATAAATGCATGTTTACCAAAATGATTGTTTTACAGTGCAGTTAGTTCTGATATTTATAAAGTTGACATTTCACACAGTAACTTTTAAATAGTTTGGAATTCTATATAGTTTAGACATCAGTCACATCTGGAGACAAAGGAAAATGTGCAATATTTTTTATGTAGATGAGCTTAACACCGTGTACCTAATTACAGAACTAATTATCTGATTAATTTGTAATAAATAAGTTGTATAACATTTTCATATCTTAAAATGTTTTTTAGAACAATCTTCAAGTAAAATAATATTTTCAAAATAAAATTATACAGAAAAATTCTGGCTATGATATGCACATTTTTGGGCAAGATATGAGCTAGAGCCAAAAGTAGTATTTGATAGTTTGATTTACTCTGCCATAATATACCAGCGTATCATTTAATGTAGATAGTTTTAAAAGCATAGTCATGATTTATATGATTACTAGTAAATATATCAGTATTAGATATTTGGGTTTTCAGTTTAGAAAATTCATCATTTCATTGACATGTAATGAAGTATGTTTACCTTGAGTAGTAAGATTTTATAAAAAAAAATAGGGCTTCCATGATTTGGGATGTGAATGCTAAAACTTACACATAAATTAATTAGATGTGTAATTTGGTTATGAAATCTTTTCTAAAATGACACCACCAGAAAATTAATAGATTAATTTTTTGAGATAATTATTTGTCTGGATTGGTTAATAAAAATCTGTCTTAAGAGGTTTTCTTTTAAAATATTTCTAGTGTATTAATAATCATACTTGTTTTTGTGTAATGGGGGTAAACCACACCATTAAGAGAATAAAATGTAATTTGGAAGAGGTAATTAAAATATTTGTTTCAGGCCCCTAAGTATAAATAAAGACTGGTGTGGAATTTCAGTGTACATGTTTCCTACCCTTGTAAAATGTCTTTTTAAAAAAGCATCTATTTCTAGTGGTATAATACATAATAGTTAAACTTTCCAAAAATCATCTATTTTTTAATGTCTGAGTTACTCTTTTTCTTCAAAGAAAGACATGAAGTATAAACAGTAGTTATAAGTTATTAAAGTTTCTAACCTGTACAAAGCATGGTGTAGTGGAAATAGATTCATTTGGATTGTCCTGGCTCTGCTTCTTGATGGTTTTGGGCAAATCACTTAATCACTGTGGAACTCATTTTCTTAAACTATATAAGGTCTTAAATACTTCTTGTCCTTAAGTTCTTCAGTTTTAAGTAGAATTTGTAATGTCTAAACCTAAAGGAGAAGATGGGCTTAAAATAACTTAGTAGCCCTTAAAATAACTCATGTGTGATGAGTTACATTTATACCCTAAAGGTTTATTAGGTGTCACCCACAGGGTTGTCCTATTTTCTATTTTGATTTTGGTAATATTAAGATAAAATTACCCTAAGTTACCAATTTGTATGGAATTTTATAAATACAGAAATTTACCAGTTAAACCTGAGTGGATGTAATAGAGTTATTTCAAAGAAATAAAGCTGTTCCCTGTAAGGGAGAACTTTACCCTTAACTTGAATTTTAAAACTTTATATGAAGTTATAAAATTGAATTTCAAAATATTAAATAGATTTTTAGTTTTATAGCAAAATAAACTGTAGATTCTAGTTTACAGTATGGGTGAGACCATGGAGATGATCTGGGAAATAACTCCAAGGACAACCGTACATCACATAGCTGCTAGTCCTTCCAGCACAAGTTGTGTTTAAGCATCATTGGAAAAGCCTTTTGTTGATATTTGTAGAGAAAAATCTGTAAGCTAGTTTTGCTTAACTGAAGCAAACCAGTGGGTGTTCAAGAAACTTTGTTTCCTCTTGGTATTAAGGCAAATCACTGCCTTTGTTGTCGAACTGATGTGAAAGCAAACTTTCACTTTGCTTTTTCCTGGGATCTCATTCTAGCAAATAAAACACATGCTAATAAATGTTCTTTTGTGCAGAGCTTTCTGCCTTCAGTTTGGAGACAGATTGAGAAGGGAGCTCTGAAGACAACTGATAAATTTGCAACCACTTAGGAGGTAGTCAAATGGCACCCCACTCCAGTACTCTTGCTTGAAAAATCCCATGGACGGAGGAGCCTGGTAGGCTGCAGTCCATGGGGTCGCGAAGAGTCTGACATAACTGAGTGACTTCACTTTGACTTTTCACTTTCATGCTTTGGAGAAGGAAATGGCAACCTACTCCAGTATTCTTGCCTAGAGAATCCCAGGGATGGGAGAGCCTCCTGGGCTGCCGTCTATGGGGTCACACAGAGTCGGACACGACTGAAGCGACTTAGCAGCAGCAGCAGCAGCAGGAGGTAGTCAATATTTTACTAAGAAGCCATAAGGGAAAGACCATTACTGAACAGTAGATTTCACTAATTCACAGAAACATTTACCAATCTGACCCTGCCAGTAAAAAATGTGCAGTGATTTTTTTATCTTTAATGTTGGAAATTCTTACCCAAGGAAAGGCTGTTGAACGTGAACATGAAGTCACTCGGTCGTGTCCGACTCTTTGCGACCCCGTGGACTGTAGCCTGCTAGGCTCCTCTGTCCATGGGATTTTCCAGGCAACAGTACTGGAGTGGATTGCCATTTCCTTCTACAGGGGTTCTTCCCAACCCAGGGATCGAACCTGGATCTCCGACATCGTAGACAGATGCTTTACCGTCTGAGCCACCACACAGAAGTAAAATGTAAATGATGGCCTGTTCTAATCCTTAAGTGAAGTTGCCTAGCCTGAGTGACTTAACAGTTCCCTGCTACATACTGTGTGCCCTGCCTGAAATATTATCAGGTCACTCACGGAGAATAAAATTTTCAATTTAAAATTCGGGCCCTCTGACATTTGAGTGTCTTGAATGGGGGGGACAATATTCCCCTTAAGAAAGAAATGCTTCGTACCTTTTGTTATTCTCTTAGGGTCAGTGTCTTATAGATGGGAGTATAAACGACCTTGGGAGACATCTGTTAAGTATGAAATAATTAGAGCTATATAGGAATCAAAGCTAGCTCACAGAGCTCTTAAGTGGCTACTTGGAGGTGGTCTGATGGCTGCTTTGAGAGGTCATAGGAACAGGCATAGTCAAACATGATAATGCAACCATTCTGTAGTCTAACTGAATGCCTAGTTTGACACTGAACGTGAACACTAATTACAGCCGCACATCTATAATATCCACCACAGTGACCATGATTAGGATGGCTCTCGGAACCTTTCTGTTGGGGATCTTTTGCGGGAGGGACCGGAAGAGAGGCGTATCCGTTCTGTCGTGATGTGGGGAGGAAGCAAGCTAAGCTCCTCCGGGAGTCGGTTTTTAGGACTTAGATCGGGATTCCAGAGGACACAGGCTGACTCTTCTCGCTTAACTACGTCGGCGGGTGAGTGTGTGTGTGTGTGTTTGTGTATATGTGTCGCGCTCACGAAGCCCTTGGAGCGGACAGACTGTTCTGCGCAGGCGCGGTATAGGGCGGCCCGCTGGGGTCCGCGCGGGTTGGGCCAAAAGTCTTCGGTGCTGGTCCTTCCTGTGAGTTGAACGCCCGGCCTAGGCTCTTATCTTCCCTTTCCCAGAGGCTGGGAAAAGTAGCTGAAGACTAGTGGTCCTGGCGGAGGAGGGCGAAGGCCGCGCGGTCCGCCGCCGTATATTCAGTGACCTTTGTCTTATTTTCGTTGAGTTCCTTCCCTAGGAGCCGGCGACAACTGTGCCTGCTGGAGTCTCAGGGTCTTTTGCTTTTTTTCTTTTGCCTCAGCGGGAAAGAACACTAACTGTCTTATAGTTATTAATCATCTTGTATTTGTGTTTTATTTGCACATATCTTGCTCCTCCCCCTCTTTTCCCCAGAGCATAAGGCAGCTATACTGTTTTTTGATGAATAGGTTAATTCAACAAACTGCGAAAATAAGAAAGAAAAAAAAACCCTCACTGAACCTGATGCTTGTAGAAGACAGTTTGATTATTTAACTCCCAGTATTAACCAGAAAATTAAGTTCATCCTTTGCATGAAACTCATTTAACAAATACCCTATGCAAGGCACTGGGAATTTTAAAGAAGTGATAGCTAAAGGTCATTTTAAATAAAATGTTAGTTGGAGCTAAGATCAGGTTATAAAGAACAAAAACTGGGAAACTTAAAGGCCTCCAGTAGAATTGAGAAGTTGTGGGAGTTCTCTGGTGGCCTAGTGGTTAGGATCCCAGTGTTTCACTGCGTTGGACAGGGTTCAATCCCCGATAGAGGACTGGAATCCCACAAGCTGTGACCCAGCCAGTTAAAAAAAAAAATGAAGGTGTTACTGTCGATACAGTGAAAAATAATGCTGCCTCAATAAAAATCACAGTTTAAATCAAAGTGAAGCCATGTGGTAAATGATTAAATGTGCTAAGAAGGCAATGGCACCTCACTCCAGTACTCTTGCCTGGAAAATCCCATGGACAGAGGAGCCTGGTGGGCTGCAGTCCATGGGGTCGCTACGAGTGGCACACGACTGGGCGACTTCACTTTCACGCATTGGAGAAGGAAATGGCAACCCCCTCCAGTATTCTTGCCTGGAGAATCCCAGGGACGGGGGAACTGGTGGGCTGCCATCTCTGGGGTCACACAGAGTCGAACACGACTGAAGTGACTTAGCAGCAGCAGCAGCAGTGTTAAGAAGGTAAGTTACAGAAGACCTGAATAAACATTTCTCTGAGGAAGACATTTGAGTGACCCACCATATGAAAAGCTCAATATTGCTAATTATTCAGTTCAGTTCAGTAGCTCAGTTGTGTGCAACTCTTCGCGACCCCATGAACCACAGCACACCCCGGCTCCCTGTCCATCACCAACTCCTGGAGTTCACCCAAACTCATGTCCATTGAGTCTGTGATGCCATCCAACCGTCTCATCCTCTGTTGTCCCCTTCTCCTCCTGCCCTCCATCTTGCCTAGCATCAGGGTCTTTTCCTATGAATCAGCTCTTCACATCAGATGGACAAAGTATTGGAGTTTCAGCTTCAGCATCAGTCCTTCCAATCAATATTCAGGACTGATTTCCTTTAGGATGGACTGGTTGGATCTTGCAGTCCAAGGGACTCTCAAGAACCTTCTCCAACACCACAGTTCAAAAGCATCAATTCTTCAGCACTCAGCTTTCTTTATAGTCCAACTCCCACATCCATATATGACTACTGGAAAAACCATAGCCTTGACTAGACAGACCTTTGTTGGCAAAGTAATGTCTCTGCTTTTTAATATGCTGACTAGATTGGTCATAACTTTCCTTCCAAGGAGTAAGCGTCTTTTAATTTCATGGCTGTAGTTATCATCTGCAGTGATTTTGGAGCTCTAAAGAATAGTCAGCCACTGTTTCCACTGTTTCCACATCTATTTGCCATGAAGTGATGGGACCAGATGCCATGATCTTAGTTTTCTGAAAGTTGAGCTTTAAGCCAACTTTTTCGCTCTCCTCTTTCACTTTCATCAAGCAGCTGTTTATTTCTTCACTTTCTGCCCTAAGGGTGGTGTCATCTGCATATCTGAGGTTATTGATATTTCTCCCAGCAATCTTCATTCCATCTTGTGCTTCCTCCACCCCAGCTTTCTTTTGATGTACTCTGCATATAAGTTAAATAAACAAAGTGACAATATACAGCCTTGATGTACTCCTTTTCCTATTTGGAACCAGTCTGTTGTTCCATGTCCAGTTCTAACTGTTGCTTCCTGACCTGCATACAGATTTCTCAAGAGGCAGGTTAGGTGGTCTGGTATTCCCATCTCNGTGACAATATACAGCCTTGATGTACTCCTTTTCCTATTTGGAACCAGTCTGTTGTTCCATGTCCAGTTCTAACTGTTGCTTCCTGACCTGCATACAGATTTCTCAAGAGGCAGGTTAGGTGGTCTGGTATTCCCATCTCTTTAAGAATTTTCCACAGTTTATTGTGATCCACACAGTCAAAGGCTTTGGCATAGTCAATAAAGCAGAAATAGATGTTTTTCTGGAACTCTCTTGCTTTTTCCATGATCCAGCAGATGTTGGCAATTTGACCGCTGGTTCCTTTGCCTTTTCTAAAACCAGCTTGAACATCTGGAAGTTCATGGTTCATATATTGCTTGGAGATTTTGAGCATTACTTTACTAGCGTGTGAGATGAGTGCAATTGTGCGGTAGTTTGAGCATTCTTTGGCATTGCCTTTCTTTGGGATTGGAATGAAAACTGACCTTTTCCAGTCCTGTGGCCACTGCTGAGTTTTCCAAATTTGCTGACATATTACAAATTTGCTGCTAATTATTAGAGAAATGTAAATCTACAATGTGGTATCACCTCACACCAGTCAGAATGGCCGTGATTGAAAGAAAGATCTACAAATAATACTAGAGAGGTGTGGAGAAAAAGGAAGCCTCCTGTACTCTAGGTGGGAATGTATATTGGGGCAGCCACTATGGAAAACAGTATAGAGTTTCCTTAAAAAACAAAAAATAGAGTTACCGTATGATCTTGCATATGGGTTGAGGGGTGTCGGTGTCAGCAGGATGATCAGGGATGAAATGATCTACTTGAACGTGGACGAGATGAAGGAGTGAAGTGTGTTGATAACCTGGAAAAGATATGCCAGGCAGCGACAGCAGCAGTTGCAAAGGCCCTGAGGTGGAGTCACATCCGTTGTGTTCAAGAAGAGCAACAAGGACCCTGCAATTCCACTTCTGGGCGTTTATATGGAGAAAACCTTGATCTGAAAAGAAGCATGCACCCCATCGTTCATAGCAGCACTGTTTCAATAGCTAAGACGTGGAAACAGACTAAGTGTGCTTTGACAGATGAACAGATAAAGAAGATGTGGTATATATACACAATGGAGTGTTACTCAGCCTTTAAAGAAATAATGCCATTTGCAGAAACATAGATGGACCTAGAGATTGTCAAACAGTGAAGTAGGTCAGACAGAGAAAGACAAATATCACATGATACTATTTATATGTGGAATCTGAATAAAATGATATAAATGAAACATTTACAATACAGAAATAGACTCACAGGTGTAGAAAACAAACTTACAGTTATCAAAAGGGATAGCAGGAGTGGGGTAGGAGGGAATCAATTATGAGTTTGGAATTAACATATACACACTAATATATGTTTTTTATATATATATAATAAACAATAGGAACCTACTGTATACTACAGAGAACTATATTCAGTATCTTGTAATAACCTATCAGTTCAGTTCAGTTCAGTCGCTCAGTCGTGTCCGACTCTTTGTGACCCCATGAATCGCAGCACGCCAGGCCTCCCTGTCCATCACCATCTCCCGGAGTTCACTCAGACTCATGTCCATCGAGTCCGTGATGCCATCCAGCCATCTCATCCTTGGTCGTCCTCTTCTCCTCCTGCCCCCAATCCCTCCCAGCATCAGAGTCTTTTCCAATGAGTCAACTCTTCGCATGAGGTGGCCATAGTACTGGAGTTTCAGCTTTAGCATCAGTCCTTCCAAAGAAATCCCAGGGTTGATCTCCTTCAGAATGAACTGGTTGGATCTCCTTGCAGTCCAAAGGACTCTCAGGAGTCTTCTCCAACACCACAGTTCAAAAGCATTGGTTCTTCGGTGCTCAGCTTTCTTCACAGTCCAACTTTCACATCCATACATGACCACAGGAAAAACCATAGCCTTGACTAGGTGGACCTTAGTTGGCAAAGTAATGTCTCTGCTTTTGAATATACTATCCAGGTTGGTCATAACTTTTCTTCCAAGGAGTAAGCATCTTTTAATTTCATGGCTGCAGTCACCATCTGCAGTGATTTTGAAGCCCAAAAAAATAAAGTCTAACACTGTTTCCACTGTTTCCCCATCTATTTCCCATGAAGTGATGGGACCGGATGCCATGATCTTCGTTTTCTGAATGTTGAGCTTTAA
>SJYX01017754.1:0-10161 GCA_006410675.1 Oreotragus oreotragus
GCCTGGCATGCTGCGATTCATGGGGTCGCAAAGAGTCGGACACGACTGAGCGACTGAACGGAACTGAACATAGATTAGGAGAACAATGTATGAGTATACCTTACTGGTTTTTCAAGTCAGTTCTGAGCCTTTAGGCTGAACCTACTTGAAGACAGAGTCTGGGGTAAATATATAGTACATTAACATAGCTTAAGACAATCATTTCCATAAGAAAAATACAGTGGTTACCTCAAAGTTTGAGAAAAGTTAATTTCAGGTGGAGCCAGGTGTCATTTTGGCAACACAGAATTTTAAGAGAAACCTCTTTTAAAATTTGTATAGAGAAGGGAAAAAAATGTAACACTAGTTTGTTTCTTCCTGCGACTTAAGAGAGAGATAAAAAAATGTCTGACCATTTCTCCAAAGAAAACATACAGATGGCTAATAAACACATGAAAAGATGCTCAACATCACTCATTATCAGAGAAATGCAAATCAAAACCACAATGAGGTACCATCTCACACCAGTCAGAACAGATGCTATCAAAAAGTCTACAAACAATAAATGCTGGAGAGGGTGCAGAGAAAAGGGAACCCTCTTACACTGTTAGTGGGAATGCAAACTAGTACAGCCCCTATGGAGAACAGTGTGGAGATTCCTCAAAAAACAGGAAATAGAACTGCCATACGACCCATTAATCCCACTGCTGGGCATACACACTGAAGAAACCAAAACTGAAAGAGACATGTGTACATCAATGTTCATCACAGCACTGTTTACAATAGCTAGGACATGGAAGCAACCTAGATGTCTATCAGCAGAGGAATGGATAAGAAAGCTGTGGTAAATTTACACAATGGTATATTCAGTTCAGTTCAGTTCAGTTCAGCTGCTCAGTTGTGTCCAACTCTTTGCAACCCCATGAATCGCAGCACGCCAGGCCTCCCTGTCTATCACCAACTCCCGGAATTCACTCAAACTCAAGTCCATCGAGTCAGTGATGCCATCCAGCCATCTCAGCCTCTGTCATCCCCTTCTCCTCCTGCCCCCAATCCCTCCCAGCATCAGAGTCTTTTCCAATGAGTCAACTCTTTGCATGAGGTGGCCAAAGTACTGGAGTTTCAGCTTTAGCATCATTCCTTCCAAAGAACACCCAGGACTGATCTCCTTTAGAATGGACTGATTGGATCTCCCTGCAGTCCAAGGGACTCTCAAGAGTCTTCAACACCACAGTTCAAAAGCATTAATATTACTCAGCTATTAAAAAGAATGCATTTGAATCATTTCTAAGGAGGTGGATGAAACTGGAGCCTATTATACAGAGTGAAATAAGTCAGAAAGAAAAACACGAATACAGTATATTAGCACATATATATGGAATTTAGAAAGATGGTAACGATGACCCTATATTCGAGACAGCAAAAGAGACACAGATGTAAACAACAGACTTTTGGACTCTGTGGGAGAAGGTGAGGGTGGGATGATTTGAGAAAATAGCACTGAAACATGTATACTACCATATGTGAAACAGATTGCCAGTCCAAGTTCAATGCATGAAGCAGGATGCTCAGGGCTGTTGCAATGGGATGACCCTGAGAGATGGGATGGGTAGTGAGGTGGGAGGTGGGTTCAGAGTGGGGGACACATGCACACCCATGGCTGACTCGTGTTAATGTATGGCAAAGAGCACTACAATATTGTAAAGTAATTAGCCCCCAATTAAAATTAATTAATTTAAAAAAATGTCTGACACTTGAAGCCTATTTCTTCCATTTGGAGACCCCTGGCCTTCCTGCCTGTTACCCTCTCACTACTGCACAACACAACTCAACAGGAGCCAGTGTGCTAATTGCTACTAGAAAGGAGCTGCCCCATGCAGCTCGAGAGGAGGCCCCACCGCAGTTCTAAAGGAGCTCCAAGTCACCTGCCGCAACTCGAGGGGAACCCCGAGTGCCCCACCACAACTCGACAGGAGCCCTATGCTGTCACAGGGAAGGAGACCCCGGTGACAAACAGAGGGGCTCCTTGCCAAAACTGGAGAGGATTTCCCTGCCAAAAGTATGGAGGAGCCACCAGCACATTGCGCCTAGAGAGGAGCCGCTCTACCGCAAAGAGAGGAGGCCCATGAAGTAACTCGAGATGAGCCTGTCACAACTAGAGTGGAGCAACCCTCTGAAAACTAGCGAGGAGCCCCCAACGCCACAAGTAGAGAGAACAGCCTCCCCACAGAGAAGCTCCAGAGGAGGCACCTACCAGTACTAGCTAGGAGCCCCGAGTTCCCTCCTGAACGTGAGAGGAGACATATGCCTCAACTCAAGAGAAGCGCATGGCCACAGCGAGAGAGGAGCCCCACCGTCCAACCTGGAGAGCGTCCCACCATCACAGCTGGAGAGCAGAACCCGGACGTCGCACCTGAAGTGAATTTCTCACAGGAGGTGTGAGCAGCTTCTCTCTTTCAGAGAACTCAAGAATCAGACCCGGAAGTGATCAATCAACCTGGAAGTGGCAAAGCCAAGCCACCACAAGGTTTGTCAGTAACTTACAATGTAAAACCTAAGTAGTATTCTGAGGCAGAAAAGAGGCTTTAGAAGCAAGTTCTGACTTCCTGGTTCACAGCATGATTCGGAAGAATGTGAAGACGCAACCTGTGCACTCACCTCCTGTGAGATAGCTGGTTTTAAACAGAGAATTCTGTGAACAGAGAACACTCTAAATCTACCTAGCCTGCTTAGGTGAAAATGTACTCTTGAGATAACCCTCTAACAAGGAATTGCAAGCAGCTTTCTTTGGTTTCCAAAACCAACAGGATTTGACTAAGGAAGTTGTGGCACTGAATAACACACAAGCAAGCAAAGTGTTTTCTAAGTAACTTTCAGTCTAAAATATACTAGGTTTCAGATGCAGATAGTTCAGCTTTAAGGAAAATGTCAGCTTTCAAAGTAAACACACAGCATGTTTCTGAGCAGTGTAAATGCACGAACAGGGCATACTGGATCCTTCTCTGAGAACACAGGTTTGACCAGAGTTCTGGACTAGTTTGTACTCCAACTGTAACTAACCTGGTTAGGTAAAAATGTACTCTGAGATGATCTTCTAACAAAGAGTTTGCATGCAGTCTGTTTCTTTCAAAAAACTCAAGGGTTAGACTATGGAAGTTGTTTAACCTAATAAAATAAAAGCAACCGAAGTGTTTTTCATGTAACTTTCAGTCTAAAACTACCAAGTTTTCAGAGGCAGAAAATACAGCTTTTGTCAAGAGAGTCAGAGTTTCGAGTTCACACACCACATGTTCTTAATTAGCTTAGAGACATACACAGTACCTGCTGGACACTTCTGTGAGAACACTGGTTTGAGCAGAGAATTCTGTGACTAGTTAGTACTATACCTATAGCCAACGTGGTTACGTGGGAATGCACTCTGAGATGACCTCCTAACACGGAGCTTCACAATTCATATGGAAACATGAAAGACCCCAAATAGCTAAAGCAGTCTCGGGAAAAAAGAACAGAGCTGAAGGAATCAACCTTCCTGACCAGATTATACTACAAAGCTACAGTCATCAAGAAAGTATGGTACTGGCACAAAAACAGAAATATAGGCCAATGGAACAAGATAGAATGCCCAGAAATAAACCCACGCACCTATGGGTACCATATTTTTTACAAAGGAGGAAGAATAGACAATGGGACAAAGATAGCCTCTTCAATAAGTGGTGCTGGGAAAACTGGATAGCTACATGTAAAAGAATGAAATTAGAACACTCCCTAACACCATACACAAAGATAAGCTCAAAATAGATTAAATATCTAAATGTAAGATCAGAAACTATAAAACTCTTCAAGGAAAACAATTACGTAAATAAAAGCAATATTCTCTATGACCCACCTCCTAGAGTAATGGAAGTAAAAACAAAAATAGACATGTGGGACCTAATTAAACGTGAAAGCTTTTGCACAGCAAAGGAAACTACAAACAAACAACTAACAAAGGATTAATTTCCAAAATAAACAAGCAGCTGATACAAGTCAATATCAGAAAAACGAACAACCCAATAAAAAAGGGGGGAAAAGACCTAAACAGACATTTCTCCAAAGAAGACATACAGATGGCTAACAAACACGTGAAAAGATGCTCAACATCACTCATTATTAGAAAAATGCAAAAATCAAAACTACAATGAGATACCATCTCACACCAATCAGAATGGCCATCATGAAAAAAATTTACAAACAATAAGTGCAGGAGAGGCTGTGGAGAAAAGGGAACCCTCTTGCATTGCTGGTGGGAATGTAAGTTGATACAGCCACTATGGAAGATGGCATGAAGAGTCCTTAAAAAGCTGGGAATAAAACCACCTTATGGTGGTTTTTATCCCACTCCTAGGCATATACCCTGAGGAAACCAAAATTCAAAAAGACCTCTGTACTCCAGTGTTTATTGAGGCACTATTTACAATAGCTTCCCTGGTGGCTCAGAGGTTAATGCGGCTATCTCTAATACGGGAGACCTAGGTTCGATCCCTGGGTCGGGAAGATCCCCTGGAGAAGGAAATGGCAACCCAGTCCAGTATTCTTGCCTGGAGAATCCCATGGACGGAGGACCCTGGTGGGCTACAGTCCATGGGGTCGCAAAAAGTCGGACACGACTGAGCGACTTAACTAACTATTTACAATAGCTAGAACATGGAAGCAATCTAGATGTCCTTTGGCAGGTGAATGGATAAAGAAGCTGTGATATGTATACACAATGCAATATTATTCAGCTATAAAAAGAAATGCATCTGAGTCTGTTCTAATGAGATGGATGAATCTAGAGCCTATTACACAGAGTGAAGTAAGTCAGAAACAGAAAGATAAATATCATATACTAATGTAAATATATGGAATCTAGAAAGATGCTACTGATGAATTTACTTGCAGGGCAGCAATGGAGAAACAGACTAGAGAAAAGACTTATGGACATGGGGAGGGGGAGGAGAGGCTGAGACGTATGAAGAGAGCAACATGGAAACTTATATTACCATATGTAAAATAGATAGCCAATGGCAATTTGATGACTCAGTGAACTGATGACTCAGAGAACTAAAACAGGGGCTCTTTATCAACTTGGCAGAGTGGTATGGGGAGGGAGATAGGAGAGAGGCTCAAGAAGGAGAAGACATATGTATACCTATGGCTGATTTATGTTGAGGTTTGACAGAAAACAACAAAATTCTATAAAGCAATTATCCTTCAATTATAAAATAAATAAATTTTAAAAAGTATAAGATATTTTTGTCCTTCAGTCATAATGTTATGTCTGACTCTTTGTGACCCTTTGGACTGCAGCACACCACGCTTCCCTGTCCTTCACTATCTCCCAGAGTTTCCTCAAACTCAGGTTCATTGAGTCAGTGATGCTATCCATCCATCTCATCCTCTGCTACCACCCTTCTCCTCCTGCATCCAATCTGTCCCAGTATCAGAGTCTTTTCCAATGAGTATATTCTTCAGTTAGGTCACCAAAGTATTGGAGCTTCAGCTTCAGCAACTGCCTTTCCAATGAATGCTCAGGGTTGATTTCCTTTAGGATTGACTGGTTTGATATCCTTGCAGTCCAAGGGACTCTCAAGAGTCTTGTCCAGTACCACAATTCAAAAGCATCAATTTTTTGGTGCTCAGCCTTCTTTATGGTCCAACTCTCACATCTGTACACAACTTCTAGAAAAACCATAGCTTTCACTATACAGACCTTTGTGGGCAAAGTGATGCTTCTGCTTTTTAATACACTGCCCAGGGTTGTCATAGCTTTCCTTCCAAGGAGTAAGCGTCTTTTAATTTCATGGCTACAGTCACCATCCACAGTGATTTTGGAGCCCAAGAAAATAAAATCTGTTACTGATTCCTAAAAGAATAAGATACCTTGAAATAAATTTAACCAAGGAATCAAATACCTGAAACTATAAATTATTGATGAAGGAATCTGAAAATTATAGAAAGAAATGGAAAGATATCCTGTGTTCTTGGCTTGGAAGAAATAATATTGTTAAAATGTCCATACAACCCAAAGCAATCTAGAGATTTAATGCAACCCCTATCAAAATATCCATTACATGTTTCACAGAACTAGAACAAATAATCCTAAAATTTATTGAAATCACAAAAGATCCCAAAGAGCAAAAGCAATATTGAGAAAACAAGAACAAATGTGGAGGTATAACATGCCCCAATTCAGATCATACTACAAAGCTACAGTAATAAAAACAGCACAGTACTGGCACTGTCTCTTATACACATCTAGATGTGTATAAGAGACAGCNGGGAAAAAAAAAAAAAAAAAAAAAAACCTGCTATAACTTAGCATGTGTATGAAAAAGGACTTCAAGGAAAATTCAAACTGAGATTCTATTTCCCAGGTTAACTTCAAAGAACATCGTGATTGAGATGAGGGATAATACCCCCTCCCATCTCCTTGTTACAGATAGACTTTCAGCTCTTTCTGCTCTAACCATGAGTTATTATCACCAGGCAACAGTCATGTGTACTTGTGCACCAAAAAGTACAAAGGGCGTTATTTATTAGGTTAACGCATGAAAACATCCAGCTTCATGACTTCCACATTTTTTTTTTCTGGGGAAAAAATCAGAAAGACTGGACCTGATGAGCACACCAAACTTTCCACCTCTTCCATGTTCTCTAACCCCTGCCGAATCTGGTCTTTATTTTCAAGGTTTTCAATTCCTGCATCTTTCCAGTGTGACTCAATCCCTTATTACTCTTGCTCCATTGCTTCAGACATACCTTCAAGAGGCTGGTTTTCAGGAAGTCATTCATCCTTTATCCATCTCTCCATTCTCCTTCCAATTTGTCATCTCACATGATTCCAGTTACCATTTTGCTTTTAATCCCCGTTTGGGGCCTTGGTGGGGGTTGGGGAGAAGGAGTCACATTGCTGAGTAGATCGGATTGAGACACAGCCCTGCCTTCTTACCGATGTCTCTATTGACCCCTAGGGAGTTTCCAGCTCTTTCCCACCTTCCTCAGGCTCCCACTGATCCACCGCCAGGTTGCTATTGTTCAGTAGCTAAGTCGCGTCTGACTCTTTACAACTCTATGGACTGCAGCAACATCAGGGTCTTTCCCAGTGAGTCAGTCCTTCACATCAGGTGGCCAAACTGTTAGGGCTTCAGCTCCAGCATCAGTCCTTCTGATGAATATTTAGTGTTGCTCTCCTTTAGGACTGACTGGTTTGATCTCCTTGCTGTTCAAGGAACTCTCAAGTGTCTTCTCCAGTACTACAATTCAAAAGCATTAGTTCTTCAGCAATCAGCCTTCTTTGCTTGCTACTAAGTCACTGAGATGATAGGTGACTCCCGTTTGAACTCCAACTATCCTCCCTTAAGCCTCAAATTACCTTCCTTTTCATAGTTTTCCTTTTTTATCCTCATTTAACCAGAAATGTCCTCTAAGGCTAATTTCTATCCCTTCCCCCACAGGGTTTTATCCCCCTCCCCCCCCCCCCCCCCCCCCCCCCCTGCCCCTGCCACCCCTCCCCCTCTCCCTCTCTCCCCCCCCTTGCCCCCCTTCCCGNTGTCCTCTAAGGCTAATTTCTATCCCTTCCCCCACAGGGTTTTATCCCCCTCCCCCCTCCCAAGATTTAATCTATGGGTCATTGCCTCTGTTCACATCTTCTGTCTCTCCTTCGCCTTGGGCATCTTCCTTCCTTGGTTTAAAAATACAACTTCTCCTTTGAACACTTTTTGCCCTGAAGATCAAGCCCATCCTGCCTCTCTTCTTTACCAAACTTCTGCAAACAGGAGGTGTAGTTCATTGTCACCATGTCCTAAGTTCTCTTTAACTTCTCATCACTGACTATCAGGTGTTTCTGCCACCCTTCCAATGACATTCAGACTCTCTAAGCCACCAATATCTTTCTAGTTATCAAATCCAGTGATTTTTCCTTGAGGCCTACCTCTATCTTTCCTCAGATTCCTCAGATTAAGCCTTGCTCAACATCCCCTTGCTGGAACTCTTTCCTACAGTGGCTTCCAGAACCATCTCCCAACTTATTCTCCTTCTACATTTCTAATCATTCCTGCCCACCATTCCTGTGTCTTTTACCTTGGAGATGCCTCCAAGTAACCATGTGTTCAGGACGTGAAAGACATCAGAGAACAATACAAACAGAAATCTCTGTCCCGGTGAAGTTCACATTCCAGGGGGAAACAGAAATGAACACAGACATTAAGCAAAGTATTTCATGTTAGAAGACAAGGAAGATATGATTATTATCTTTATCTTAAATGAGAAAGTAGAAGCTTAAAGAGAGTAAATAACTGACACAAATGCACATGATCCGTGTTGGGATTATTCCAACCTATGGCGCTGATTCCCACACGCACTTTCTCATCCACCGCGCTACACAAACCCCCAATGCCTTTGGAAGAGGAACCCCAGGTAAAAAAGGATTCTGTGCAACAGACGTTGAGGCTCCCCCAGGCTCTGCCTTCCCACTGTGCTTGTTTCCTCCCTGATCCCAGCTACCACCCCGCTGAGCCCCTGCAATACGATGCTCTCCATATAAACTTCCAACCCAAGAAAGAAAACAATCTAAAGGGGTTCTTCTTTTCTGTCTCTCACCAAACAAAGACTGGAATTTGAGAAATGCCAACACCTGAGAAAAAAGGTAGCTTGCAAGTAAAAAGAAAACACATGAGGTATAAATACAGCTAATCTTTAAAATTACGGGTGTCTGACATAGGCATAAATACCTAAGTGACTGACTCAACTCTGATTCCATCCCTCCCCCTGCTTTTGAAAAATGTCTGTATATAAGATCTCTAAGTCTTTGTGTTCATCATCCACTTCTGGGCGGAGAGATCCAGCAGAGGGCAGGTGGACACCCATGGCACTTCCGTGTGAGACTTTTATAGATGGAGGCTATGAACTCCACTCTCCCTTCTATTTCCACCCCTACATCCCTTCCCCATGGAACCAACAGTCTTACTAAACCAACCGATTAGAAGTTCTCAATATAATGACAACTCAACTGCATGAGAATCCATAAAAGTCAGTTTAGTTCAGCTAAATAAACAACTGTTGACTTCTACTATATGCCAGGTTCTAAGCCTAGTACAAAATGAGCATTTGCTCAGTATTGGTTGAATGGATGAATGAACGAATGAGCAAATAAATGAAAGCTTGGCCTCTGGCTGAGGCTGAGGTGAATGAAACATAACCTGGTCTTCAAGGAACAAGCATCATTTTCCTGCTGAACAGGTACACATACAAAATTCAACACATTCAAACACAAGTTCTTCATCATCTTATTAAACTAAATCTTGTCCCCTTTCCTCCCTCCCCTAGGTTCCTCATTGCATTTAACCCTGAGTGTCATTAGAACCACCTTCTCCCCAGGTCCCCACAGCTCCTAAGTCCATAGCCTCTTCGTCCTTCCCACCATCTTCCTAGGTCATGATCTTCGCAGTTCTCATCTGAAGGATTGCAGTAGCTTCCAGACAGGGTCCTCCAGTTTCAGTCTGTCATGCTCCCCAACTCCCACCCATACCACCCACTCTATCTCCAAAATTATCTTCCTAAAATCAGTATAACCGTACCAGCTCCTTTTTCCAAAGATGTTGATTCGTTTCCCACCTTCTTCTGATCTGGCAGTCAGAGCCATCCACAGCCAAGCCCAGCCTCCAGCTCCGATCTCTCTTAAGACAGCCCCTCCCATCCTACCTGACCACTACACACCCACACATGGTCTCGTTGGATTATTCTCTGCTTTGGAGCAGGCCCTGCTCTCTCCAGCCCGTGTGTGTGCAGGCTGTTCTCGCCTCCTAGCCTGTGTCTGTTACACATCTCCAACTCCTCCAAGGCCCAACTGATATCCCTTCTTCCTCCAGATGCCTTCCAAGTTGGAAACATCCTCTCCCTCCTTTGTTCCTCTTAACGAAATCCATTCATACTTTAATTATAGCTCATTTCATAGTCTTTCTCATGTTAGAATCACTCCTGTCTCCCCTGTGGGATGTTGAGATTGCCAACCCTGTCGAACTCATCTTTATAATCCCTGTAGTGCTCAGTTCAGTGGTGGCTGATTGACTCAGGAAGTAAAACGTTTTGTCTAGAACTGAAATGAGCATAGCATGGTGCTGTTGAGGCATGACTGAGATTAAATCTGATTTTTTTTTTTTTTTT
>SJYX01017757.1:0-20896 GCA_006410675.1 Oreotragus oreotragus
ATATAGAACAAAACAAAAGCTGGAAGACTAGTTATTGACAAGATCTGAGGATTTCCATAAACTGTAAATCCATGGATGATACTGGCAAAGGGATACTGCTTTGCACGTATGGCTCAAAGATAGTAAAAATATGAATTCAGCTTCCTACAAAATATATCAACTGGCTGAGAATCCTGTGGTATGTTCCAACCATTACAGATACACAACAGACATACAAACAGACCAAAAATGAATTTTTGTCCCTCTATAGGAGAAATTGACAAGATTTTTCTGTATAAAGTCAGATAATAAATTTTAGGCCTCATGGACTATAGAGACTTTCTGCAGCTGTTCAACCCTGGTATCATCACATGGAAGCAACCATAGATAATACATAAACAAAAGGATATGGCTGTCATTTAATCAAACTTTATTTACAAAATCAGATGATAACATCATTTGGTGTCTCATGCTCTATAATATATCTGGATTTTTTTGGGGGGGGGGGGCAGCCTGATAATCTCTCTGTCTCTTAGCATCCTTAACCACCGCCACTGCCAACCATTACCAATATCATTGTGACCCTGAATCACTTAATAATATCCATCCTTAAGTTTTACTTTTTACTCTTTCTGAAAGGTCTTCCCTTACCTTATTGTTAAAATTCCTCATTTCAAATCTACTTAGCTACATGTACTTCCCCTTCGATCCCAAGCACCACAACTCTAATTTTTTGTCAACTACATTGAAGTTTTAAGACAGCAAATTTTGTGTCCATCATCTATTCTCAGCACAGCTCAGTATATAAGGATGCTCATTAGATACTGTTTTGTTTGTTTGTTTGTTTGTTTGTTGTTGTTATCATTTGGTTTTGCCATACTGTGCTGTATGTGAGATCTGAGTTCCCAACCAGGGATCAAACCCATACCCTGTACTGGGAGCACAGAGCCACTGGACTGCCAGGGAAGAGCCGATGCTGGCTGAACATGTGTTAATAACATTAAATCAGATGGAAATAAAAGATAACAGGAAACCCTGTTTAAAACTTAATGCATAGCATAAGGGGAAAAAGAGCAATTTTGACATAAAAACAAATCAATAATATAATTTTTAAAAATATCTTTAGGAACTGTAAAAATAAAGGAACACAAAAACTGTCAGGAAAAGAAGGGTCAAAATGACAAAAGTGAAATCTATATTTAAACATAATATTGACTATAGAATAATAAAAATATCCTCAAATATATGGGAAGAAGAAATAATTGTAAAAATGTAAAAAAAAATCATCATTTTAATATCAAACATACTTTATAACCTCAAATATCAATATACGATATGTCAATAAGTATCTTTAAAGGAAAAGATTATAAATCCAAACTTTTCCTGCTGTCTGATTCATTTATATGTGAAAGCAAACTTTTTACAGGCATTCTTTTGTTTATATATTACAATTTATGCCTTTCTTGAAAAATTAATTTCATACAACAATTGACCAAGTGATAAGCTAAAGACAATAGTATAATAAAGGAGAAAAATTAAAAAAAGTCACATACATGTTGAAATCTATTCAAAAATAGAGCTGAGTCATACTAAATGGTAGCTGAATATAAAATAAGTTTAAAAACATGATATTTGTAACATTATTATATGATCATCTAATAAAAATAATCTGGCCTTATTATCCAAGCTTCTATACGTACACAATCTGGGAATGGAGTGAAAAGTGAAAGTTTAAGTTTAGTAAATCCTCTATTTTGCCTGAGTGAAACTCTAAGAATACTTTAAAATTTTCATCTTGTTTTAGTAAAGAAAGATTTATAAGTGAAAGATTTTACAAATTTTAAATAGAACCATCAAAATGGTTGAAACCAGTATTCATAACCATCAAATCATTTGAAATTGTTGAATAACTTCATAAAATAAAATATCAAAAAATAGAAAGCATCAAATGATAAAGAAACAAATATTGGTTTAGTCAACGAAGGTAAACACCTTGATCTTCTGTCTTAAAACGTAATGACTCTCATAAAACCCAATAGACATATTGCCAAAGACACTATGCAAGCACAAGGCAGCCAGCACATGTAAAGATGTTCAACATCACATTAACCTTCAGGGAAATGCAAATCAAAACCATGAGACACCATTTCAGACCCCTTAGGATGGCTCTAATAAAAAGAGATGGTAATGTGCTGAGAAGGATATGGAGAAATTGGAGCCCTCATACACAGCTGATGGGAAGTAAAATACTACATCCACTTTGGGAAATATTCTGATAGTTCCTCAAAAAAAAGACCATAGATTTACTGTTTGACCCAACAATCCCATTCTGACAGATATACAAGAGAAATGAAACCACATATCCACTCAAAAACTTGTACATGAGCTAAAAAGTGAAAATAACCCAAATATTCACCAAATGATGAACTGATAAAAGAAATATGATGCATGCATACAATGGGACATTATTCAACCGTAAAAAGAAATGAAGTCCCAATAGATACTTGAAGCATGTATAAACCTTAAAAACATTATGCTAAATGAAAAGGAGCGTGGACACAAAGATTATGTCTTATATGATTCCATTTACAATAAATGTCCAGAATAAGCAAATTTATGGAGACAGAAAGTAGGGATTGCCAAGGGCTGGAGATAAGGGATAGAGTGACTGGAAGGTGATGACTAATGGATCCAGGATTTGAGGTGCTAAAATTGTTCCAAAATTGTGCTGATGGTTCTGCAACTCTGTGACTATATTAAAACCCATTAAGTTTGTAATTTAGGTTATTTAACATTTATATTTCTCAAAAGATAGTCACTGATGGAGTGAAAGCATACACCAATTAATGGGAAGGATCTGTCTAGAGATAAGAAACATTAAAATGAGATCTAAAGAACTTCTTTTGACCTCAAAGCACATAAATTAAAGGCTTGCAAACACTGTCACTCTCATAGCCCTGTCTCTTATACACATCTAGATGTGTATAAGAGACAGGGGATAGAGTGACTGGAAGGTGATGACTAATGGATCCAGGATTTGAGGTGATAAAATTGTTCCAAAATTGTGCTGATGGTTCTGCAACTCTGTGACTATATTAAAACCCATTAAGTTTGTAATTTAGGTAAGTGAATTACAAAGGATATGAATTATATCCAAATAAAGCTGTTATAAAAAAATATTAAAAAGGTATGCTGCTGCTGCTGCTGCTGCTAAGTAGCTTCAGTAGTGTCCAAGTCTGTGTGACCCCATAGACGGCACCCACCAGGCTCCCCCGTTCCTGGGATTCTCCAGGCAAGAACACTGGAGTGGGTTGCCATTTCTTTGTCCAATGTATGAAAGTGAAAAGTGAAAGTAAAGTCACTCAGCCGTATCGACTCTTTGCGACCCCATGGACTGAAGCCCACTAGGCTCCTCTGTCCATGGGATTCTCCAGGCAAGAGTACTGGAGTGGGGTGCCATTGCCTTCTCCAAAAAGCTATGAGGTACCTTGAAAAAGTACACGTAAGCTGAAAAGAAAGAAAAAGACTGAGCAAAGATCAGCAAACAAAAGCAAATTAATTTCAGATTAAAAAGAAATTTAAGGAATAAACTCACTAAGTGAAATAAGGCCATCTGATATCAATAAAGCAGGTAAAAACCACCATAAAAATATAAAGGTCAGTAACATGTATGTGCTTAAAACAAAGTGTTAAATGAAGCAAAAATTATTAAAAATATAAGAAAATATGAATAGAATAATAGACTTTTCAGAAAAAATAAATTAAGCAAAGTATAATAAATTATATAAAAGTAAAAATAATAAATATTGAAATAATGATATTTAATTATTTAAATAATAAATATTTAAATAATATCATAAGTGTGAAATATCTGCCAAATGCAGCAAAATAAAAATGCTAATAAAGATGTTATAGTATAAATTATATAGACTATATTCTCTAATTAGTAAAAAAAAAGTTAGCAATTTTATGTAGTAACAAACACAGCATTTTGAAAATTAAAAATTATTGTGTATATTTTCCAAAGGCGGATCTCTTTCAAATCCTGAAAAAAACATTTACTTCCAAAATCTATATTACCACTACTATTTCAGAAAAATGATTTCTAGTGACTCCAGCCCAGTGCTTTCTTTTTCATAGTATCTTTTATTGACTCTTGAGAGTCCCTTGGACTGCAAGGAGATCCAACCAGTCCATTCTGAAGGAGATCAGTCCTGGGTATTCATTGGAAGGACTGATGCTGAAGCTGAAACTCCAATACTTTGGACACTCATGAGAAGTGTTGACTCATTGGAAAAAAACTCTGATGCTGGGACGTATTGGGGGCAGTTAGAGAAGGGGACGACAGAGGATGAGATGACTGGATGGCATCACCAACTCGATGGACTTCAATCTGAGTGAACTCTGGGTGTTGGTGATGGGCAGGGAGGCCTGGTGTGCTGTGATCAAGGGGTTGCAAAGAGTCAGACACGACTGAGCGACTGAACTGAACTGAACTGAATGATTATCAACGTTGATTTGAGCATTTTTCAGGTATTTATTGGCCACTGGTATATATTCTTCATAGAAATATCTAAACAAGTCCTTTGCTCATTTTTTAAATAGAATATTTGTTTTTGTTTTTGAGTTTTAGAAGTTCTCTATTTATTCCAGATATTAATCCTTTATCAGATACATGATTTGTAAATATTTTCTCCAATTCTGAAGGTTTCTTTTTTATTCTATTGTCTTTTGATACTCTTCTTTGATGCATAACAGTTTGAAATTTTTTCATGAAGTCCAACTTGTCAACTTTCTTCTTTTGGTGCCTGAGCCTTTATTGTGATAGGCAGGAAATCACTGACAAACTCAATGCTGTGAAGATTTTGTCCTATATCTCCTTTTAAGAGTTTTATAGCTTTAGGTTTCTGACAAATTCTGAGTTAAATATATAGTGTTAGGAAAGTGTCTAACTTCTTCCTTTTGCCTGTGAATATTCAGTTTTCCAGCACCATTTGTTGAAAGGCTATCTTTCTGTATTGGAAGGTCTTGATATCTCTGTCAAAAATCATCTAACTGTAATATGCAAAGATTTATTTATGAGTTTCTATTCTATCCCATTGGCCTATATGTCTGTCTTTATGCCAGTACCATACTCTTTTGAATACTGTAGATTTGTGGTAAGTTTTGAAATAGAAAATCTGAGTCTTCCAGGCTCATTCTTTTTTAATAGTCCTTTGGCTCTTCTAAGTCCCTTGAAATTCCATATGAATTTTAGGATGTGTTTTTCTACTTCTTCCAAAAGCATCATTGGGATTTTGATAGAAATTGTGTTGAATCCTTAGATCAGTTAGGGTATTGTTGACAGTTTAACAATATTGTCTTCCAATCCATGAGCATGAGCCATGTTTTCACTTGTTTATGTCTTCTTACATTTCCTTCAATAATGCTTTGTAGTCTTCATTGTACAAGTCTTTTACCTCCCTGGTTAAGCTTATTCCTAAATATTTTATTCCTTTTGCTGCTATTATAAGCAAAACTGTTTTCACAATTTCCTTTTCAAATTGTTTGTTATTCGTGAATAGAAATAAAACTGATTTTTGTGTAGTGACTGTTTCTTGCTACCTTGCTGAATTCATTTATTAGTTCTCACAGTTTTGTGGAATCTTTTGACTTCTCAACATATAAAATTTTATCATCTCTAAACAGAGATAATTTGAGCTCTTCCTTTCCTATTCAGATACCTTTTATTTCTTTATATTGTCTAACTGACCCAGCTGGAATTTCTAGTACTATACTGAATCGAAATGATTAACATGGTCACCCTTGCTTTATTCCTGATCTTAAAGTAAAAACATTCAGTCTTTCACCATTATGTTTGCTGTGGGATTTTCACACATGGTTTTGATTATGTTGCATTAGTTTTCTTCTATCCCTAATTATTTTAGTGTTTTTATCACAAAAAGATGTTTAATTTTGTCAAATTCTTTTCCCGTGTCAGTTTAGATGATCTTGGTTTTTTTTTGTTTGTTTTGTTTTTCCTTTCATTCTGTTAATGTGGTATTATGTATTATCAATACACTGATTGATTTTCAGATGAAACATCAGTTGAAACATCTTTTGATTCTAGGAATACATCCCACCCAGTCATGTAATATAAACCTATCAATGGGCTGCTGAATTTATTTTGCTAGTATTTTACTGAGATTTTTGTTGCTTCGGTGTTCACAGGGGACACTGACCCTTCATTTTCTTATATGTCTTTGTCTTTGGTATCAGGGCAATGATGATCTCATAAAATGAGCTGGGAAGTATCCACTGCTCCTCAGTCTTTTCAAAATGTTTAAGAAGTGTTATTAGTTCTTCTTTAAATGTTTACCAGTGAAGCCATCAGGTCCAGGGCCTTTTGTTCTTAAATTTGTGATTACTAATTCAATCTCCCTACTAGATATAGATTCATTCAAAATTTCTGTTTTTTCATAATTTAGTTTTGATACAGTTTGTGTTTCTAGGTGTTTATCCACATCATCTAGATTATTCAGCTTGTTGGCATGCATCTGTTCATAGTTCTTTTTTACAATCTTTTTACTTACTATAGAAAGAAACAGCACTAATGTCCTTACTTTGTAGATAACTTGAGCCTTCTCAGTTTTTTCCTTAGTTCATCTAGCTAAGTGTCAACTTTGTTGATATTTTTAAAGAATCAACTTTTCATTTCATTAAATATCTCTATTGTTTTTCTATCCTCAATTGCATGTATCTCTGCTCTAATATTTATTACATGTGTCCTCTACTCTCATTAGGTTTACTTTGTCCTTTTTCTAGTTCCTTAATTTACCAAGCTAGATTGTTGACTTGAGAGCTCTCTTGCTTTGTTTTGTTTTAATGTAAGAATTTATAGCTATTAATTTCTTTAGTACTGCTAAAGCAAATCTCTCCTGTCAGTTTTTCTTATATTATGTCTGTCTCTTATACACATCTCGATGTGTATAAGAGACAGCAGCAGCAGCAGCTGATTTTTTCCTTTCATTCTGTTAATGTGGTATTATGTATTATCAATACACTGATTGATTTTCAGATGAAACATCAGTTGAAACATCTTTTGATTCTAGGAATACATCCCACCCAGTCATGTAATATAAACCTATCAATGGGCTGCTGAATTTATTTTGCTAGTATTTTACTGAGATTTTTGTTGCTTCGGTGTTCACAGGGGACACTGACCCTTCATTTTCTTATATGTCTTTGTCTTTGGTATCAGGGCAATGATGATCTCATAAAATGAGCTAGGAAGTATCCACTGCTCCTCAGTCTTTTCAAAATGTTTAAGAAGTGTTATTAGTTCTTCTTTAAATGTTTACCAGTGAAGCCATCAGGTCCAGGGCCTTTTGTTCTTAAATTTCTGATTACTAATTCAATCTCCCTACTAGATATAGATTCATTCAAAATTTCTGTTTTTTCATAATTTAGTTTTGATACAGTTTGTGTTTCTAGGTGTTTATCCACATCATCTAGATTATTCAGCTTGTCGGCATGCATCTGTTCATAGTTCTTTTTTACAATCTTTTTACTTACTATAGAAAGAAACAGCACTAATGTCCTTACTTTGTAGATAACTTGAGCCTTCTCAGTTTTTTCCTTAGTTCATCTAGCTAAGTGTCAACTTTGTTGATATTTTTAAAGAATCAACTTTTCATTTCATTAAATATCTCTATTGTTTTTCTATCCTCAATTGCATGTATCTCTGCTCTAATATTTATTACATGTGTCCTCTACTCTCATTAGGTTTACTTTGTCCTTTTTCTAGTTCCTTAATTTACCAAGCTAGATTGTTGACTTGAGAGCTCTCTTGCTTTGTTTTGTTTTAATGTAAGAATTTATAGCTATTAATTTCTTTAGTACTGCTAAAGCAAATCTCTCCTGTCAGTTTTTCTTATATTATGTTTTCATTTTCATTAATCTCTATGTATTTTCCAGTGTCTCTTGTGATTTCTTCTTTAATCCACTGGTTGTTTAAACTGTTTTGTTTGATTTCTACAAATTTGGAATTTTCCAATTTTACTTCTATTACATCATTTTCAGCACACTGTGGTTGGAGAGGATACTTTGAATGATGTCTATCATTTAAAATCTATTGAGACTTAATTCATAGGCTAATATATCCTGGAAAATGCCCCATCTGCATTTAAGAAGGTGCATACTATTGTTGCTAGGTAGAGTGTCCTCTATGTATCTGCTGGATCTAGTTGGTTTATTATGTTGCTTAGGTTCTCTGTTTCCTTACTTAGCTTCTACCTGGTTTTCTATCCATTATTGAGGGTAGGGTATTGAAGTAAAAGCAGAAAATGTTCATAGTTCCAAAAGGATAAAAAAGAGTTAATTTAGTTGAAGGCTGTGTGGAGGAAAGCTGGTATTGAAAAGTTACGAGAGGTCTGATTATATGAAAATGTGATCAGAGGCCAAGGACTTGGAACAAATTCTATAGACCAGAGATTGGAAAATATTCACTGTAAAGTAATTAATAGTAGTAAATGTTTAAATTAGATAGTAAATGTTTTAGATTTTGTGGGCCTCATCTCTGCTGTAACTGCTCAATTCTGCCATTGTAGATGAAAAAAGTCATTGTTGTTCATTTGCTAAGTAGTGTCTGACTCTTTGCAACCCTGTGGACTGTAGCATGCCAGCCTCCTCCAACCTCTACTAGCTCCTGAATTTTGCTCAAATTCATGTCCATTGAGTCAGTGATGGTGTCTCACCATCTTCTCCTCTGCCTCCTTCTTCTTTTGCCTTTAATCTTTCCCAGCATCAGGGTTTTTCCCAGTGAGTCAACCCTTCACATCAGGTGGCTTCAGCCATTGGAACTTAAGCTTCAGCAACAGTCCTTCCAGTGAAGTCTTATTTCCTTTAGGATTCACTGGTTTGATCTCTTTGATGTCCAAGGGACTCTCAAAAGTCTTCTCTAGCAAAATTCAAAAGCATCAGTCCTTTGGTGCTCAGCCTTCTTTATGGTCCAGCTTTCACATCCATACATGACTACTGGAAAAACTATAGCTGTCACTGTTTGTACATTTGTTGGCAGTGACAGCTTTTTAATATGCTGTCTAGGTTTGTGATAGCTTTCCTTCTAAGGAGCAAACATCTTTTATTTTCATGGGTGTAGTCACAATCCGCAATTATTTTGGAGCCAAAGACAATAAAATCTGTCACCAATTCCACTTTTTCCCCTCCTATTTGCCATGAAGTGATGGGACCGGATGCCATGGTCTTAGTTGTTGTTGTTGTTTTTTTTTTAATGTTGCAAGTAGTCATAGACAATGTATTAATGAATGAATGTGCCTGTGTCCCAATAAAATTGTATACATAATGAAATTTGAATTTCATATAATTTTTACACAGCAGGAAATAGTATTATTTTTCCTTCGACCATTAAAAATATAAAAATCATTCTTGGCTCACAAGCCATACAAAAGCTGGAGGAGGGTCAGATTTCACTTGCAAGTCATAGTCTGCCAAACCCTGCCATATCAATGGGGCACAATGGGAGTTTTCTGAATAGCAGAGGAATTGGAGCACCAATGGTAATTAGTGTTCTGTATATTAAACTGACAAATTTCACAGACAGATATTTGCAGACGGGCAACTGGACAAAAGGAGAAAAAGGAACACACCTATGTAATCACATAAGGGCTTGGACTGTTTTGTTTCAAGAATACAAGAAAGAAGAAAACTATACAAAATGAGAGGAGAGTTAAGAGAGTCATTAAGGTTAACTAGAATATTTTTAAGACTAGTATATTGAAGGAATAATGGTATTTATAATGAAATTAGAGCAGTCTCAAAGGTAAAAGTTAGCTCATGTCATCAATTCCTAACTCAACAGCAATAGATTATTAAGATCTCAAGTGACACACATAATTCAGAGATGCAATTACATCTGTTTATATTTTCCTATGTGGTCTCTCATAATTTCTAAAATACAAGTATATAGAACAAAACAAAAGCTGGAAGACTAGTTATTGACAAGATCTGAGGATTTCCATAAACTGTAAATCCATGGATGATACTGGCAAAGGGATACTGCTTTGCACGTATGGCTCAAAGATAGTAAAAATATGAATTCAGCTTCCTACAAAATATATCAACTGGCTGAGAATCCTGTGGTATGTTCCAACCATTACAGATACACAACAGACATACAAACAGACCAAAAATGAATTTTTGTCCCTCTATAGGAGAAATTGACAAGATTTTTCTGTATAAAGTCAGATAATAAATTTTAGGCCTCATGGACTATAGAGACTTTCTGCAGCTGTTCAACCCTGGTATCATCACATGGAAGCAACCATAGATAATACATAAACAAAAGGATATGGCTGTCATTTAATCAAACTTTATTTACAAAATCAGATGATAACATCATTTGGTGTCTCATGCTCTATAATATATCTGGATTTTTTTGGGGGGGGGGGGCAGCCTGATAATCTCTCTGTCTCTTAGCATCCTTAACCACCGCCACTGCCAACCATTACCAATATCATTGTGACCCTGAATCACTTAATAATATCCATCCTTAAGTTTTACTTTTTACTCTTTCTGAAAGGTCTTCCCTTACCTTATTGTTAAAATTCCTCATTTCAAATCTACTTAGCTACATGTACTTCCCCTTCGATCCCAAGCACCACAACTCTAATTTTTTGTCAACTACATTGAAGTTTTAAGACAGCAAATTTTGTGTCCATCATCTATTCTCAGCACAGCTCAGTATATAAGGATGCTCATTAGATACTGTTTTGTTTGTTTGTTTGTTTGTTTGTTGTTGTTATCATTTGGTTTTGCCATACTGTGCTGTATGTGAGATCTGAGTTCCCAACCAGGGATCAAACCCATACCCTGTACTGGGAGCATAGAGCCACTGGACTGCCAGGGAAGAGCCGATGCTGGCTGAACATGTGTTAATAACATTAAATCAGATGGAAATAAAAGATAACAGGAAACCCTGTTTAAAACTTAATGCATAGCATAAGGGGAAAAAGAGCAATTTTGACATAAAAACAAATCAATAATATAATTTTTAAAAATATCTTTAGGAACTGTAAAAATAAAGGAACACAAAAACTGTCAGGAAAAGAAGGGTCAAAATGACAAAAGTGAAATCTATATTTAAACATAATATTGACTATAGAATAATAAAAATATCCTCAAATATATGGGAAGAAGAAATAATTGTAAAAATGTAAAAAAAAATCATCATTTTAATATCAAACATACTTTATAACCTCAAATATCAATATACGATATGTCAATAAGTATCTTTAAAGGAAAAGATTATAAATCCAAACTTTTCCTGCTGTCTGATTCATTTATATGTGAAAGCAAACTTTTTACAGGCATTCTTTTGTTTATATATTACAATTTATGCCTTTCTTGAAAAATTAANTAAGTAGCTTCAGTAGTGTCCAAGTCTGTGTGACCCCATAGACGGCACCCACCAGGCTCCCCCGTTCCTGGGATTCTCCAGGCAAGAACACTGGAGTGGGTTGCCATTTCTTTGTCCAATGTATGAAAGTGAAAAGTGAAAGTAAAGTCACTCAGCCGTATCGACTCTTTGCGACCCCATGGACTGAAGCCCACTAGGCTCCTCTGTCCATGGGATTCTCCAGGCAAGAGTACTGGAGTGGGGTGCCATTGCCTTCTCCAAAAAGCTATGAGGTACCTTGAAAAAGTACACGTAAGCTGAAAAGAAAGAAAAAGACTGAGCAAAGATCAGCAAACAAAAGCAAATTAATTTCAGATTAAAAAGAAATTTAAGGAATAAACTCACTAAGTGAAATAAGGCCATCTGATATCAATAAAGCAGGTAAAAACCACCATAAAAATATAAAGGTCAGTAACATGTATGTGCTTAAAACAAAGTGTTAAATGAAGCAAAAATTATTAAAAATATAAGAAAATATGAATAGAATAATAGACTTTTCAGAAAAAATAAATTAAGCAAAGTATAATAAATTATATAAAAGTAAAAATAATAAATATTGAAATAATGATATTTAATTATTTAAATAATAAATATTTAAATAATATCATAAGTGTGAAATATCTGCCAAATGCAGCAAAATAAAAATGCTAATAAAGATGTTATAGTATAAATTATATAGACTATATTCTCTAATTAGTAAAAAAAAAGTTAGCAATTTTATGTAGTAACAAACACAGCATTTTGAAAATTAAAAATTATTGTGTATATTTTCCAAAGGCGGATCTCTTTCAAATCCTGAAAAAAACATTTACTTCCAAAATCTATATTACCACTACTATTTCAGAAAAATGATTTCTAGTGACTCCAGCCCAGTGCTTTCTTTTTCATAGTATCTTTTATTNAAAAAAAAGTTAGCAATTTTATGTAGTAACAAACACAGCATTTTGAAAATTAAAAATTATTGTGTATATTTTCCAAAGGCGGATCTCTTTCAAATCCTGAAAAAAACATTTACTTCCAAAATCTATATTACTACTACTATTTCAGAAAAATGATTTCTAGTGACTCCAGCCCAGTGCTTTCTTTTTCATAGTATCTTTTATTGTTTTCAGTCAAATTCACATGGTTATTATCTTAACAATATATGGCTTTGTTTTATTATGATTCATACATGTAAGTGCTTTGATGACAGAGGCACTTAATAAATGTCTTTTATTATCACTATATTAAATATTTTCCTAAACACAGAAGGTGTGCAATAAATGTTTGTTAATTGATTTCACTGGACAGTTGAGAAAGGTGGTAGACTGAAAATTGAGGTACATGAGTTCTTGACCATTATTAAAAAGGTTTAATGATTCTTGGCATGTCAATTTACTATTATCTGCCTTCATTAAATGAGTTAGTATTAAAACATTTCTACAATTCTTTCCAGTTCTAAAATTGTATGATCTAACTAATAGGGAAAGAAAAGACATCCCTCAGTACACTAGAAAATTTCCCTCCATGTGCAGCAACACTGGTTTCTTTGAATGTCAAGGACTCAAACAGATTGTGCATTGTTGAGAAAAGAGTCACCCTCAATTACTCATCAATGATGGAATTTGCGGTTTATTCTCAGTAACCTAGTGTTTCCTTACTACCACCCACTCAGGTCCAGGGGGGATATATATGTGTCTGAGTATGTGTGTATATTTGCCTCTCTGACGACATTCCAAGACTAATATAAACACCTCGTAAATTACCCATTACTCTGTGTCACTTCTTTTTTCCATTAGAAAGAAGTAGCCTATATTTATATTTCAAGTTCTAACACTCTACCCTTTCTATCACCCCTCTCTTTCTCAAAGACTGATCTCTTCCTCTATCCTATATATGGACCACATTGCAAATATTTCTTTAAACTTAGGTATTGGCATGACCATTCTATAATTAATCATCAGATGATCAAAATACTTGAGCTGCAGCATCTGTCCTTCCAGTGAGTAATCAGGGTTGGTTTCCCTTAAGATTGCCTGGTTTGATCTCCTTGCCATCCAAGGGACTTTCAGGAGTCTTCTCCAGCACCACAGTTTGAAGCCATCAATTATTTGTCTTTATGGTCCAGGTCTCACAACTGCACGTGACCACTGGGAAGACCATAGCCTTGACCATATGAACCTTTGTTGGCAGTGATGTCTCTGTTTTCAACACACTGTCTAGGTTTGTCATAGCTTTCCCGCCAAGAAACAAACATCTTCTGATTTCATGGCTGCAGTCACCATCTGCAGTGATTTTGGAGCCTAAGAAGAGGAAATCTGTCACTACCTCCACCTTTTCCCCTTCTATTTGCCATGAAGTAATGGGGCAGGATGCCAGGACCTTAGTTTTTTTTAAGCCAGCCGTTTCACTCTCCTCCTTCACCCTCATCAAGAGGCTCTTTAGTTCCTCTTCACATTCTGCCATTAGGGTGGTATCATCCGCATATCTGAGGTTACTAATGTTTCTCCTGACCATCTTGATTTCAGCTTGAAACTCATCCAGCCCGGCATTTCTCATGATGTGCTCAGTGTATAGGTTAAACAAACAGGGTGACCGGAGATGGTCCTGTCGTACTCCTTTCTCATTCTTGAACCAATCTGTTGTTTCATATTATCATCCGCATATCTGAGGTTACTAATGTTTCTCCTGACCATCTTGATTTCAGCTTGAAACTCATCCAGCCCGGCATTTCTCATGATGTGCTCAGTGTATAGGTTAAACAAACAGGGTGACCGGAGATGGTCCTGTCGTACTCCTTTCTCATTCTTGAACCAATCTGTTGTTTCATACAGGGTTCTTTCTAACTGTTGCTTCTTGACCCACATACAGGTTTCATAGGAGACAGGTAAGACAGCCTTCTGTTCTCATCTCTTTAAGAGCTTTCCACAGTTTGTTATAACCCACACAGTCAAAGGCTTTAGCATAGCTGATGAAACAGAGGTAGATGCTTTTCTGGAATTCCCTTTATATATACACATAAATAAGTCTAATTATTCACATTTAGAAATTAAATACTGAAGTTCATACCCAGATTTAAAATGAATTTAAAGTTATGCTCTTACCAAGACTTTATATGATCATAACATGTTCCCTTGCTGTACTGCTGAACTTAAATGTACCCATCCAATAAAGCCTATTTTATTGGATGTCCTTCCATAAAACATTCATATTTTATCATATGGAAAAGTCAGAATTTATGCTAAATATGTCACTATTTCCCTGAAGATAAATCCAAGTGAATTAAATATAAAATGATGTGGCAAAATGTATTACTGTAAAACAAAATTCCTCTAAATGTGTTAATAATCTCTAATGTTGATTAAGTAAATGGTTGTGATTTACATTAACATTTTAGTCTCACTAAGGCCAACAGTCTAACTCTTTCTCCCTCCTGTCAGTTCTTATTAGGTATGAAAAGAAGCACATTGTGCTTATGAGACAGGCTCTTTTCTACCCAGCATATAAAAGCTCTTATTATTCTGTCTTAAATGTTACTGAATTTACCTTTGAATGTTTGATAAGGCAATGATGGGCATTCATCAATAAGAGACTATCATAGCTTGCATATTTTAATTTCTAAAATCATTAATTAAACCCAAGCACCTAAAGGAATAAAAGTTCCAATGAATTTAAAATTCATGTTTTTCAGCTCCAGTTTATTTCCAGTAAGGTGTGAGAGTCTATAAGGAAGGTAGGATATATCCATGTGCTGTGGTAACAAATTACCACCAAATTAGCAGCTTAAAATAATATCCTTTTATTAGGTTACAGTTTGGGAAGTGGGAAATCCAACCAGGTACAACTGGATTCTATCTTCAGAGTCTCACAAGGCCAAAATCAAGGTGTCACAAAAATAGGTTCTTAAGTGAAGCTTCTCAAAAAATATTTGTTTCCAAGCTCATTAAAGATATTGACAGAATTCAGCTCCTTATGGATAAGGTATGTCTTTGCTAGCTGGCCAGCAGCCTGGGTGAGGGGTGGGGGTAGGGGATATAGGTACAGTAGAGGCAACTCAGCTCCCTAAAGGCTGTGTAGTCATTGGCATATGCACCCTCCATATTCAAATCAACAAGAGAGCATCAAATCTCTGTGATTTCGCATTTTCTTACCCACTGGAAAAACCTCGTTTTTAAAGGAATTCTAAATAATTAGATGAAGTCTACCTGGATAATCTCCCTATCTCAAGGTCAACTGTGCCATATAGCATAATCATTGAAAAATCCCCTGGAAAAGGAAGTGCCTACCCACTCCAGTATTCTTGCCTGGGAAATCCCATGGACAGAGAAGCCTGGAGGGCTACAGTCCATGGAGTCACAACAGAGTCAGACACGACTTAGCGACTAAACAACAATCATAGGAATGACCTCTCATCATATTCACAAGTTCCAGGAATTAAGAATGCAGAATCTTGGGGAGTATTTTTAGAATTCTGCCTACCAAAGAGAGAACTGGAAAAACTGAGATGAGGCTCCAGATGTTAGCATTTATGAACTTAGATACCAGCTAAAGATGTCTTACTGGAGGAAGAGCATCCAGGGGCACAACCTAAAGCTAATTCTATATTAGCATTAGGAAAGGAGTGTCAGACCTTAACATTTTTTTTTTGTTTTTGCAAATTTCACCTTGGAGAACTGCTGAGAGCCTCTTATCATTTAGATGAGTCATTATAACACATTTTATCATCTGACAGTTATTCTTCAAAAATGCCCCTCTTCCAAAATGGCCCTATTATTCTCTATTGTCTGATTTATAAAATATATGCATCTAATTAGGCTTTCTTCTTGCTTTCACTTGGGTGTGTGTTGGGCGAGGGTGGTGATGAAGTCATTCTTCATTTCCTAGAACTTTGTAAAACAAAGCTGAATACTAAATAGCACCACTGCTCCCTGCTACAGGGTGGAGAATGGGAGTGAATCCTTTGCTCTGAGCACCTCTGTTGAATTTTTTCATTTCTGGTACAAAAGGCCAGGAGATCCACTTCTGGAGTCTGGTTCTGTGGGAGGTTTTTTATTGTTTTGTTCCCAAGCAATTAAAATAAGTCATGTTTCTCCTGGTTAACCACTAGATGCTACAAGCTGAATACAACGCCCGCAGTCCTGCTGATGGAGAAGCAAGATGGGGGAATCAGTCAAGGCAGGCGTGAGGGGTGAGGAGCACTGAAGGGGTGGCTTTTCCCTACTGAGTGCAAGAAAGAAACAGAGGCCCGTGATTTCTTTCTGATAGTTGGTGGTAAAGACAACCCCGTGATCGTCATGTTCAGAGCCTCCAGTGTGTTAAGATGCATGATGTGCTGCTTCAGGGCATTTGTGTTTAAAAAGCTCAGTGGAGCAAGAAAAGATAAGGAAGCACACGAAGATTAATTCTGAAGTTCTTGTTAAAACCAAACACTTTAATCCTGAGAAAGAGGGGGGCAAATCTCTTTGTCTAGTACATTCAGCTGAGTTCATCTTCAAAATTACCAGGATGCTGACGCACACCCGGTGGCAAGGGAGGAAGTGTTTAACACAATTTCTTATGCTCTGAGTCAGGTTTCAGTTCATCTGCTGCATCTATTGTGTCTGTCACGTGTCAACAGATCTTTATTTGGAACTGATCACTATAATGATTTTGAGGTTAACTTGATGAATCAAAAGAACCAAATAGGGAGAAAACTGTTACAAAAATACAGGGGGAAAGAGTGTTTATTTCCTGGCATTCATTTATTTTTTCATGTTATTAGCTGTAAATGCAAAAACCAGGTAAAAAGCAAGAATGGATCACAGATGCCTTCCTGAAAACATACTCAAGACCACTTAATAAGGATTTATGCACATAATTTTGAAATAACACACATTTATTGCCAATGTTTTATAAATTCCTTATAGTATTCAGTCAAAAGTCCCTCAGCTGAGGTGTAAGTTCTTAGAGGGCAAGTATCATCTATGCTTCGTTACCATTTTAAACCAAATGATATTTCTTGTACATTTCTTTATTAACAGAATAACAAGAAGGGAGAGAGGAAGGAAAGAGAAAAGAAGAGAAAGAGAGAGAAGGGACAAGGAAGAAAGGAAAGGAAATGAGGGAAGGTAGGACTGATCTGGAACACATTTCAGTCAGTTCAGTCACTCAGTCATGTCAGACTCTTTGCGACCCCATGGACCGCAGCACAACAGGCCTCCCTATCCATCACCAACTCCCAGAGTTTAATCAAATTCATGTCCATTGAGTCAGTGATGCTATCCAACCATCTCATTCTCTGTCATCTCCTTCTCCTCCTGCCTTCAATCTTTCCCAGCATCAGGGTCTTTTCAAATCTGTCAGTTCTTCGCATCAGCTGGCCAAAGTATTGGAGTTTCAGCTTCAGCATCAGTCCTTCCAATGAACACCCAGGACTGATCTCCTTTAGGATGGAATGGTTGGATCTCCTTGCAGTCCAAGGGACTCTCAAGAGTCTTCTCCAACACCACAGTTCAAAAGCATCAATTCTTCAGCACTCACCTTTCTTTATAGTCCAACTCTCACATCCATACTTGACTACTGGAAAAACCATAGCTTTGACTAGAGGTACCTTTTTTGGCACATTTAGAGATTTACTATAGGTCACAGAAGGAAATTAAGAATGCAAAAACTGATAGATCTTCAACTATATGCACACACATTTGATCAAAGCACCTGATAATTCAATACTTTGGTCCACAACTTATTCACCTATAGGGAGTCAGCTTCTTAAGTAAATGAGTTTTCAAGCTTGTTTTGCACTGGAATTTTAGTCATTAAGTTTGGGAGCAGATTCTGGAAAGGCTTGTCAGAAGCAACTACGCACAGTTGTTAAATAGACAGCCTCTCTTACAGATTAGCCATAGCAGCTGCAGTGAAATACAAGAGATCCATTTGGGGCCTTCCTGATATAAACTCTAGTTACACGTGACCTGAGGGAAATTGCGCTACAGAAAAAAATTATTATTTCTCTACAGTAGCTCAAGAACCGTGATTTCATGAAAGAGAGACTGATAAATGGTCCTATAATATTTGCATTTGGTGTTTCATTTGGAGATGCCCAACACCATGAAGAGCTTTATGTTTCATCAGATGCCAAAAGGGTCTTCTGCAGAGAAAGCTACAGAAACCTGCCCAAGTTTGTTCCTTTTGTCAGCAAGCTCTAGAAGAGATAACAACTCAAGAACGTGAAGCATCTTTAATCTACCCCCTTCTTAGTTAACATATGCAAACATCTGCCCCAGATTTCATCAGAAAAAGAAGAGTTAAATTATCTGGAAGTATCTGAGGAGATATCCAGAACATATTTAGGAAAATTATGAGAATAATGAAGCAGATTCATGTTCTTTCCAGAATGAACCTGAGCCTTTGTCAGAGGCAAAGTGGAAGGGTGGATGCTGTCACTCCTCCTTTCTACACTCATTGTATAACACTGCTGTGATCCCGTAGCACGCTTTCTCATGAAGAGAGAAGCTGAAAAAAAAAAACAAAAACAAAACCCCGTGAGTATTTTTCATTCCAAGGTAATTCACAAGGAGGTGGTGGTTTAGTCACTAAGTCGTGTCCAACTCTTGTGACCTCATGGACTATAGCCTAGCAGACTCGTCTCTGTCCATGGGATTTTCCAAGCAGGACTACTGGAGTGGGTTGCCATTTCCTTCCCCAGGGCATATTCCCGACCCTCGGATTGAACCTGGTCTCCTGCACTGCAGGCAGATTCTTTACTGACTGGGCCACCAGGGAAGCCTGATGCACAGGAGAATACCTATTTGCCAGCATTTGACCAAATCATAATTCCAGAATTCTTCATCAGTCTTCCCTGAGCTGCACACAAACCTCATATCATATATATAGTCATTGTTTTTAAATTGAAGTATAGTTGACATATAATATTATATTAGTTTCACACGTACAATGTGGTGATTTGATACTTTAATAGATTACATACCATACACACACACAAAAGCTAAAAATGGATTAAAAACTTAAATGTAAAGACCCAAAACCATAATCTGACAATAGTTTGTATATTGTATCTTTCAGGTAGTTCAGATTCTTTATATATAATTTAGAGTTTATCCTCCTTTATGCTTCAGCTTCTCTCATTTTGAACCACAATATTCTCTCTAGATCTTTTTAATAGCTTCACATTAATTGGGCAGTTGTGAAATAGACTCATCAAGGAATGTAGTGGTTTTCAAGAATGCCAAGTTACTAAAAGTCTGGCTTTGATTATCTATTAGCAAAACACAAAAATGCTGTTGATCATTATTTGTGATGCTTCATTCTACAATGTGGGAAACATTTCCTCAGATGAAAGTGAGTCATTTAACATTTATATTTCTCAAAAGATAGTCACTGATGGAGTGAAAGCATACACCAATTAATGGGAAGGATCTGTCTAGAGATAAGAAACATTAAAATGAGATCTAAAGAACTTCTTTTGACCTCAAAGCACATAAATTAAAGGCTTGCAAACACTGTCACTCTCATAGCCAATTTACAAAGTGTGTCCAATTCAGCAATTATGCCTTAGAAAAAATGAACTAACAAGACCCAAAGCTAAAATGCCACTCCATCTGCAGTCTTCACTCTACAGAGGGAACTACCTCTACAGAAGCACTGCAGACTTTATAGCCTTCAATAGCTTCTTCCTTACTTTTTATTCCCATAGTAAGACCTCATATTTACTTCAACTCTCAGAGCTAAAAGAATGAAAAATTTTAGATAAAATCATATATAAAAATAAGCAAACTTCCTTAGGGTCTGGAGCACCAATGGACGTGATATTACTACCAGACATGCCACCATTGGAAAAACAGAGCAGAAAGCTGATTGGACTTGATGAATTCTGTGCATCACATATTGACAGACAGCCTACTAGCTAGACCTTAAAATGGCCACTGATCCTCCCTCAGTTCAGTTCAGTTCGGTTGCTCAGTCGTGTCCGACTGTTTGTGACCCCGTGAATCGCAGCATGCCAGGCCTCCCTGTCCATCACCAAATTCCAGAGTCTTCTCAAACTCATGTCCATCGAGTCGGTGATGCCATTCAGCCATCGCATCTTCTGTCATCCCCTTCTCCTCCTGCCTCCAATCCTTCCTAGCATCAGGGTCTTTTCCAGTGAGTCAACTCTTCACATGAGGTGGCCAGAGTACTGGCGTTTCAGCTTTAGCATCAGTCGTTCCAAGGACACCCAGGGCTGATCTCCTTCAGGATGAACTGGTTGGATCTCTTGCAGTCCAAGGGACTCTCAAGAGTCTTCTCCAACACCACAGTTCAAAAGCATCAATTCTTGGGTGCTCAGCCTTCTTCACAGTCCAACTCTCATATCCATACATGACCACAGGAAAAACCATAGCCTTGACTAGATGGACTTTTGTTGGCAAAGTAATGTTTCTGTTTTTCAATATGCTATCTAGGTTGGTCATAACTTTCCTTCCAAGGAGCAAGCGTCTTTTAATT
>SJYX01017758.1:0-37388 GCA_006410675.1 Oreotragus oreotragus
ATCTCCAGTAGCATATTGGGCACCTACTGACCTCTGGAGTTCATTTTTCAGTGTCCTATCTTTTTTGCTTTTTCATACTGTTCATGTAGTTCTCAAGACAAGAATATTCATTTTAAAGAATGATTCATAATTTTCTTTCTAAAAATAAAGAAAATATGCTGATCATAATTTCTCTGGACACTAATCAGGATTTTTTTTTAAAGGGTGGGAATTTTTTCTATTACATCAGAACACCTCACCTCTGCCTCACTTTTTAGATATTGTAAATTTAGCCACTTACTGTTTGAAAGGATTTTTGACTGAAACTGAAATAAGGCTTCCTGGAGCTGTATTGATAAGTTTTGCAGGCTATTAGCTGGTAAGTTTATATCCACAGTTCCTTTGACCACAGACAACTAGTTGAAGTCTTGTTATTTCTTAAGACAAAGACTTTACTTAAGAGATTCTTCAAATTTAGGAGTATTTTCAGTTATTTTAAACCTAAATATATATACTTAAACCTCAAACTGGAAAATTAATCTTAGATATGCCATAAAATGAATAATTTAGGAATGAATAACCTTTAGAACAGTAGTCATATTATTTATTCAACAAATGCTTATTTAGCACCTCCTCTGTGATAGTCATTGTGCTCAGTTATTGACTATACAAAGATGAACAAGATTTAATCCTAGGCTCTGAGGAATTTAAAGTCAAGTAGAAACAAAATATTCTACTCTAAAAGAAAAAGGATAATTTTCACCAAATCACATGTTATCAGAATCCCAGGGATAAAAGAACTTAGGGACTCTACTAGCTTTTGTCAAAGTATAATCAAACCAGCAAATCTAGCTACAGAAAAACATTTTAGGGTTATGCCACTTTAAAGCCAGAAGAATCTGAGGCTTAGAGAGGAAAGAGCTACACAAAGAATGAATGCAAGTCTCTAGATACTGAGTTAGGTGTCCTTTCCAGAACATTGCACTGCCCACATTTATTTATTTAGTATATTGTTTCAGGCTTTTGTAACTCTCATTTGATTATTAATATTGAATGCATCAAATGTAACCTTAAAATGTTTCTAAATAAAATATGATAAAATAATTTTATGGTCTAGTAAATTATACAAAAGTTACACCCCACTTTAGTCATGTCAACCACTAAGATACAGAATGAGTTTATTCTACACATGTGTTAACAATGATACAATTATTTTGAAATGGTAATTGTTTGATATAATTTCCAAGATCTGTAGTCAATATATGCTTTATTTGCATCTCTCATTATGTGCTCAACTTAGACTTCTTTTTTTCATCCATCAAGCATGTGAAGTTCATAGTATTTCTTTTCTGCTTTTTTCTTTTGCCTTGAGTTAACATATTTTATTGGCAAAAACAAATCACTTGGCCAAACATACCTTCAAAGTGGGTGCAGTCTTCCCAAGCTCTTGGAAGAAAGATAAGCAAAATAATTATCAAAATATTCAATAAACAAAATATTTCCTAATGATTACAGCAGTGCACCCTTATGTTCAACAAATATTTGGTTCATTCTTCTTATCCCATGCTAAATATTCCAACTCTTCCTATAAACTGTTATTAGTCAAGAGTGATAAATTTCCCATACATCCTTCTTTTTTACCCCAGTTTTACTGAGAAATAATTGATATATATCACTGTATACATTTAAGATGGTGGTTTGATTTACGTATATCGTAAAATGATTATCACCATATGTTTCAGCAAACATCCATCTTCTCATACAGATACAATAAAAAGAAAAGAATAAAAGAATCATGGGAGAAAAAAAAAAAACTTTTCCTTATAATGAGAATTCTTAGGATTGACTCTCAACCACTTTCATATATATCATACACAGAATTAGCTAGTCATCATATTGTATATTATACCCCTAGCACTTATTTATCATATAACTGATCACCCTATTCCAATTCCTCTTTTCCTCACCCTCTGCCTCTGGTAACAAGAAGAGTAAGGTCTCTTTTTCTTTGAGTTTATTTTTATTCTTTCTTTCTTCTTCTTTTTTTTTTTTTTTAAGATTCCACATATAAGTGAGATCATAGTGTTCACATTCCTCTGACTTATTTCACTTAGCATAATGCCTCCAAGGTCCATCCATGTTGTCACAAATGATAAGATTTTGCCAGGAGCCAGCGTGAGGAACTCTGCCCATGGCAAAGGTCATGAGGAAGGAGGCTTCAGCATACGCAAAGGCGAGATCAAGCCTCAGGAAACCCCCTGTTCCCGAGCATCTACCGCCAAAACCAGAGTGCCTACTTTACTGTTTTATGCTCTCACCTATACCTCTGACTTTACGAGGGTCTGACCCCCTACCACCTCTCTCGGAGAAGGAGTTAACCTACAGGTCAGGTTAATAAAATTTCCTGGGCGTGACAAGAGAGTTTTGACTTACGAACTCCTCTGAAGGTTACCTAGCCTGCCTGTACAGGTTCGTCAGGCCACATGTGATTGTTTACAGTCTCCCACCCGTGAGAGGCACAAGATGTTTTAGACTTACTAAAGGCAGATTTTTTTAGGAAGTTAGAAATTATTAGTATAGTGGGTTGATTAGGAATTATATTGGTGAAGGGTTTTTTTCATTTATTGGGCCAATGTTTGCTGCTAAATCCCCTGCCCTTATACATGTTATATATAACTAGCATATAGGAGATATAAGTATTAACCTTTAGATTAATCATGTTAACCTTAGGCTAAGTAAATTCCTTTCTTAATTGTAACCCACTACACCCTCACCCTATAGGAATGCAACTTTATCTGGTACCTTCAGAGAGTGGTGCCTGGTTTAAGAAAAATCACCCCTGGAAAATAAGTTTTTTGGTTATCAGAAAGAAAGGATCATAAAATGTCAGCGGGCCTCATGGCCAGAAGATGATGTAAAAGCCCTAAGACCTTTATGTATACTTTTATATGAAGCACCTGATTCTGATAAAGGTCAGGACTTGCTGATCCCTGCGTGACTTTAAAATTTCCATTTGTCTCTATGTGTAACAAAAGGTATATAAGCAAACCTGAAAATAAAAAAATCGGATCAGTTTCTGGCAAGATTGATTCCCCCGTGTTGTTCTTTCTTCTTCTCCGTTTTTCTGGCTGAATTCCCATCTGGAGTGTGTGTGCTCGCCAAGCCTGCTAATTTTGCCCTGGCATTTAAGTTCCATGCGAGAGGGAGCCCAAGGTGGGGCACCCTCCGATATTCAAGTGGGCACTGGTGGCCTATGTAGATGGTGCAAGCTTCTTGTCTCAAAGCTTTATTGGTATCCCACATAAACCAAGTGATTCAGCCTCTTTATCTCCACTAATTTTCATACTATGCTATTTCTAATCTCCCTCTATATCTTTAATTAAGCAATTAATTCCTAGGACGCTGACTCCGTCCCCGCTTCGAATTACCCTGGGACCACCGGGGCTGGATCCCGGCAAGATTTACTCATTTCTAAAGTTTGAATGGTAATTTATATATATGAATATACATCACAACTTCTTTATTTGAACATTTAGATTGTTCCCATGTCTTGGCTGTTGTAAATGATGCTGCTGTGAACATGGGGATGTAGATATCTTTTTGAGTTAGTGTTCTCATTACTTTGGATTTATTCCCAGAAGTGGAATTGTTGAGTCATATGATCATCCTATTTTTAAGTTTTGAGGCTCTTGCATAGTGACTGTTACCAATTTACAATCCCACTAACAGTGTACAAGGATTTCCTTTTCTCCACATTCATGCTAGCATCTGTTATCTTTTTGATGATTGTCCACCAGGTATAAGGTGATATATCATTGTGGCTCAAATTTACATTTCTCTGATGAGTAGTGACATTGAGCATTTTTCATGTACTTCTTGGCCTTTCAAATATCTTCTTTGGAGAGATGTCTTTTCAGGTCGTTTTCAAAGTGGATTATTTATGAGGTATGCACCACTATTACCATATTGAAGAATCTAACTCTTATTATATATTTACCATTATCAGTGAGATTTACACTAACCTTTTGTGTTTTTATGATGTTAATTAATGTTCTTTTACTTCCACTCAAAGAATTCCCTTTAGCATTTCTAGTGAAACAGGCCTAGTGGTAATAAACTCTCCCAGGTTTTGCTTGTTCAGAAAAAGGCTTTATCCCTCCTTCATTTATGAAGGACAGCTTCACTGCATACAGATTTCTTGGCTGACAGTTATTTTCTTTCAATATTTTGAATATGTTATCCCAGTCTCTCTTGGTCTGAAGTTCCTATGATATCTGCCAATAATATTATCCCATAATATTTTATATAATTTCTTTTCCCTTGTATATAATTTCTCTCTTTCCTCTTGCTTCTCTTAAAGTCTTTACATTGCCTGTGATTTCTGAAAATTTAATTATACCTGCTGCTGCTGCTAAGTCACTTCAGTCGTGTCCAACTCTGTGCGACCCCATAGATGGCAGCCCACCAGGCTCCCCTGTCCCTGGGATTCTCCAGGCAAGAACACTGGAGTGGGTTGCCATTTCCTTCTCCAATTATACCTAGTGCAGCTCAATTTGGGTTCAACATATTAATATTTGGGATACTTCAGGCTTCATGGATCTGGGTCCATTTTTCTTTCCATGTTTGGGAAGTTTTCAGTCATCATTGCTTTAAGTATACATTCCTGTCCCTTTCTCTTCTTTTCTCTTTCTGGATTTCCCATAATGTGAATATTGTTCCTTTTCACTGTGTCTCATAATTCCTGTAGGCTTCCTTCACTATTTTTTTCATTCTTTTTCTTCTTTTTGTTCCTTTGAATAACTAATTTCCAATGTCCTATCCCCTAGGCTGCTGATTCTTTCCTCTGCATGGTTGGGTCTACTTCTGATACTCTATATTGAATTCTTCAGCTATTTCATTTTTAACTCTAAGATATCTATTTTTATCTCTAAGATATCTATTTTTATGTTTGTTTTGATATTTCCTTGTCAAACTTATTTTGTTCATGCATTGTTTTTCTAATTTTGTTCTGCTTTCTGTCTGTGTTTTCTTACAGTTCACTTAACTCCCCTAAGAGGATTATTCTGAATCCCAAATTATTTGGAGCTTTATTAGCTGCCTTTATTGTTATCATATTTAACTGGATTTTTCATGATTCTTTATTTTTTACGTTAGTATCTGTGAATCTGAGTAATGGAGTTACTCTTCACACTTTACAGATTTGTTTTGGCAGGGACAGTTTTTCACCAACCAGCTTTTCTGGGTTTCTAGATGTGTCTGCTGTTAATGTCTTTGAACAGGTGGGCTCTGCTTTTCAGGTTTATTTTGGGTGAGACAACTCTTTGAATTTGAGGATGGGGGTTTTGGAGTGTACCACTGGTTGGGAACATATGGATAGGATTGCTGGCTTGGTCTCCTACCCAAGAGATGCTGTAAGATGGGCTATGAGGTTGCCTGATTAGATGGTGAGAACTGGATACTATATTTAGTAATAGATGGGGTTATGAATTAGCTCTTCTGTTCTGGCTAGTACAACGTATGGTTTGGGGGCCCTGAATCAGGACTGAGTGTGCACTCAATTCCTTGGGCAAGTGAGGCCACCTGTTTCACTCTGCATGCAGGAGAAGTCATGGGTTGTGTTATCTGTTCAAGCGTCACTGTGCATAGGATTCCATGTATAGTTGGGTGGACTCTAGCTTTGGATTCTGTGTGGACTAAGTGTGCTCTGGTTAGCTTCTCTAGTCAGGCCGGTGGAAAGCTGTCTTCAGTGATGAGCAGGTTATAAGTCATCTTTCCTGCCAAGCTCAGCAGGAAAAGCAGTTCTAAAACCAGTGAGCTCTTTGTTATCTTAACTGGAGCTGAGCTGGCCCCCACCCCCAAGTTCCCTGGCTGGTCAGGGCCACTGGCTTTGCTCTGCAAACTGCTGGCTCTGCCTGCCATTTTCTTGGCTTGAACACTGCCAGGCTATACAGCTTTCAGGTATTTTCGCCAGCCCTTCTGGTAAGACATAGCCAAAGACACAGTGGATGTGGCTATGTCTAGATTATGTCTTGATTCATCAGATTCTCAAAGATACACATAAAATCAGAAAATTATTCATAACATATTTGCATAAAATGCAGGGTTTGGGGTTGTTTCTTCAAATGAAAAACCAGGTTCAGTTTCTTATTTATGCCTGGAGTCAGGACTAGGAAGCTTGAAAAACTGAAAAGGGGTTAAAGTAAAAGTAGTTTATTAGAGAGTAAAACTTAATTTAAAAATAGTTAATGTGTTAATTTGATTTTATTGCAATAACATTTCTCTACCTTCCTAGTATACCAATAGTTAAGAGTAATTGCTAAAGAAATCAGAAAGACACATTTTAAAAATGCCTGTGCTCTAATATACGCTTTCCATTTCACCTAAATATAATTATGACCACAATTAATGAGAAAATTTAGCATCATTCTAATGGTCAAAATGAATTTCTAAAATTCCCTGTAAGTTTATATGTAGGACTTTAAAAAAGCAACCATAAAGTGATGTCCTTTCCTGTGTGTATTTAGAAACATGTCTTATTAGAATAAAGTTGCTTTTTTTAATCTTAAAAAGACAGATGATTATTTTCTCCATCAAAAATAGAAAAGATATTAAATGTTAGTCTCTCATCATTACACTTCTTCCTGAAGATAAAGAGATATAAAAAGAACATAATAATCACTGTGTATGTTCCTACTAATCTTATCAGAATCTCCTCCTATATTAAACTATTTCTTGTCTATCCTATTTAAACTGTTCTTCTGATATGCTTCACATTTGACCAAGATGATCCTTTGTTAATGTTTAAGCATTATGACAGCTACCAGCTTAAAAACAGTAATAGAGCAACTTTTCCCACATGTGTGAATCAGGAACAAGAAACTCACCAATAATACAGAGTTTTTCATTAAGCAGCATGCCTGTTTATTACAGAGCAACAATAATAAAATTTTTGGATTTCAATTTGACATTGAAAACAAATCCCAATTCCCCATCTCTCTGATGCAGCTGGCTGCCCTATGCATAATGTCTGATATTCAATGGTGGTGTCTATTGTTACAGAACTGGCTTATATGTGTATTGAAAGCCTCATTCAAATTTGTATGGTTAAGAATGTTCAATGAAATGCACAAATTGGCTAGTTCAATATTTCTCAGTTTGTCATAACAGTTTTTATGTGAGCGTTTTCCTTCCTTATGACAACCATAATGCCATTTTTATTTCACTGGGAACAAGGTGACAGTTTCTGTGAAATCTTACAGTCTGATGCTAAAGACAGGGCTCCAGGTCAAGCTCAAAGTCACTTAAAGGAGTATAAAAACCATCTCAGACTAGATCTGGGCTTAGCAGCTATAGGGAAAAAAACCCACAGAAAGTTTTACTGTGTTGTTTTCTGACAATGAAATGAAATATAACATGGACCTACTATGTAAAGGGTTTTGTATGTGAAAGGGAGTGATTGGGAAGATGCAAGATAGCATTGGAAAAGATACTGAAGCTTAAGCAATGTTAGGGGAAGGAGTCATCTATCTAGGGAGACCCCATGATTGAAAACATCAGCATAAAGACAAACATACCCCATTTGGAGTTCTGAAATACATCTCTTCTTATTGGAAATTTTGAGTCCTTTTCTGTCCCTAGGTATGTTCACTAAATTATAGGAATCTATCAATTCCAATTATCCTTTGAATATGCATCCTTAAATGCATTTTACATTGTTGAACTGCATTTCATTTTTAAGTTACAGAAGTTTTGAGTCTGTAAATATGGTTTGATTTCTAGGTCACTGAATCATTTAGAAATATATTCAAAAAGATATTTTAAAATAAGGGAAAATGACTAAACACTAGACGAAAAAGTTGAATATTACTATTTAAGTGCTAATTAGAGACATGTTTAATTGCATGATGTTCATTTGAAGATATTACCTTTTCACCACTTCACTGGTAGGTAGAGATCATTGGTCCATTTTCCAACTGGTTACACATGATGCTGGAAAAAATAGACTCTTCTATTTGACATAGGTAACTAACTATTTTAATTCTTGAGGTGATGTATTTCCAGTGTTAATTACAGACCAGATGAACAATCGCATTATAATTATCAAACATTTGAGCCAGGCATGTAAAGGACGGCCCAGGGTATTAATTTTTTAAAAATATTTTTTCACTTCATTTACTCTTCTTACTACACAATTATGACCCTTCCTTTTCTTTTGCAAAGTAAATTGCTTTTACAAAATTTTCAGTATAAACAATTAAGACCATCAACAAAATACTGAAGTACTGTGAACTACAATTTGCTGTCTGTAGGATGGGGTTATTAATATCCATGGGTCATTGTGAGTGTTAGAGAAGATAACTCCTTGTCATATATAAATCAGTTTATAAAAGCAATTTTGTTCCAGGGCATAATTCTCAGACTGTTGATAATTGAGTCTTTAAAGGAAAGAAATCCCTCTTAAATAGGTTGTCATTTGTTAAACAAAGAATCGGACACCACTGAGCGACTGAACTTAACTGAACTGAAACAAAGAATGATATGTCTTCAGGTGACCAACCAACTCAATTCTGGCCATAAGCTGAATTGTAATGACCCTAAAGTAATTTATTTAGGTAAAATAAAATTCTTTTCACTTGGAGGCTCAGTTTTATCTGTTAATAATTGATGTGGTAAGAGATCTGACTTCTAAAAGGGTCTTTTATCATTTATTCATGCATACATTTATGATTCACTTAGGAAATATTTGTTTAGTATCCATTCTGCACAGAACTGTCTGAATGTCACACAGGTACCCTCCAACCCCATCTTCCAAGATTTCCATCCTCTGGGTGATCAGTCAAACACTAATCTTGATACTTTTGTGAAAGGATTTTGCAGATGTAATTAAAGTCCCAAGTTGGTTGACCAAGTTGGTTACAGATGATCTGAGTGGGCCTAACCTAGTCTCATGCAGCAGAAAGGAAGTCAGAGACTAAAATCCCGAGGGGGATTTGACTTGCTGTTGCTGGCTTGAGGATGGAGGGGCCCATGTGATAAGAAATATAAGTGATCTTTAGAAGCAGAGAGTAGCCTTTTTCCAACAGCCAACAAGGAAATGAGAACTCAGGCCTAAAAGTCACAAGGAACTGGATTCTGACAACAACCTGAATAAACCTGAAAGTGGACTCTTCCCTGGAGCCTTATAGATACCCTGTTTTCAGCCTGTTGAGATTATACATAGGGAACTCAGTTGAGCCATATTATAGTACAGTAGTACAGACCACAACTGTGAGCTAATACATTTATGTTGCTTTTTTTAAAGCCACTATATACATGGAGTTGGGGAAAAAGTGGAAACAGTGGCAGATTTTATATTGTTGGACTCCAAAATCATTGCAGATGGTAACTGCAGCCACAAAATTAAAAGACTTGCTTCCTTGAAAGAAAAGCTATGATGAACCTAGACAGCGTAATAAATAGCAGAGATATCCCTGTGTCAACAAAGGTCCATCTAGTCAAGCTATGGTTTTTCTAGTAGTCATGTATGGATGTGAGAGTTGGACCATAAAGAAAGCTGAGCACTGAAGAACTGATGCTTTTGAACTGTGGTGCTGGAGAAGACTCTTGAATGTCCTTTGAACAGCAAGGAGATCAAACCAGTCAATCCTAAGGGAAATCAACTCTGAATATTCACTGGAAGGAATGATGGTGAAGCCGAAGCTCCAATACTTTGGCTACCTGATCGGAAGAGCCGATTCATTGGAAAAGACTGTGATGCTGGGAAAGATTCAAGGCAGTTGGAGAAGGGGCAGCAGAGAGTGAGATTGTTGGATGGCATCATCGACTCAATGGACATGAGTTTGAGCAAACTCTGCGAGCGGGTGAAGGACTGCAGCCTGGCGTGCTGCAGTCCGTGGGGCTGCAGAGTTGGACGTGACTTAGTGACTGAACAACAACAATGCGCATGACAACTGTCGCATAGCAAGAGAAAAAGAAAGCAATCATTGATCTCCTTACACACTGTGACATATCACATAAACTACTGAAAGCAATGCAAGGGTTAAAGAGTCAAAAACTGAAAAACCAGAAGACATATCAAGGTGAAATGACTCAGCATTAAATAAGTGGCACATATAATAAGTGTTCTTAATTCCAAGAAGATTGTTTCACAGTAACATGGATTGTTTTGAATTCTTCCTGGAGCAGGGTGCACAGAAAGCATGGAAGTTTTGGCAGGGAAGAATTTCTCTTACAATTTCCAATAAATCTCTCTTTGGACCTATTTGTCTATCTTTAATTCAAGTTTTCGTTTAGATGACATTCTATAAGAAACATTCTATAATCCGATGTCTGTTCATGTTTCCTACAAAGCTTTCCTCACCTTTGCAAACAATAAAAACAAAGCCTCCAATCAGAGACTCCAGGGGTCAGTACTATTCCACTGAGTTGAAAGGAAATAATCATGAGCCATTTATAAATCCAAGATCACTCCAATTCCATGCTGAGCCCTGAATGAGATAATATGCACATATATGCAATCTCTATCCAGAGTGCAGCAAGAAAGCTTGACCGGAAGCCCTGGGTGCACTCCCCCATACTTTTAAAATATAAAATGCCTTAATCTGAACACTTATCAGTGAATAACTAATCCTAGTAAACACATAACCATGCTCATTTTCTAACTCCTTTGTGGTCAAATAATGAATACAGATGATACAGAAAACAGATACCATGGCAAATTTGGACAAATAGAATTTAGAGACAGTGACAGCTTAGTCAAGCATAATGCTCACAAAACATAAAATAAAAATCAGGACAAAAAACATCAAATATTCCCCAGAGGTTCATGATTTCATGAGTCTGCCTCTAGAGTTCTTTCGCTTAACAGGACCTCCTCTTTTTCTAGCAGTCATACTCCTATAGCAAAGATGTTTGGACTATAGCAGTCACTATTTACAGTAGCTATTGATGCTGTAAGAATAAGTAAGTAAATAAGTAAGTCAATAAATGTGTAGAAGATAAAGAATAGAGTCCTGGGTTCATCTTAACTCCCCAAGGTTGCAATCTAATTGTGTTTACTGTGGGGTAAAAGGCACACACACACATTCTCATAAAAACAAACAAACTTTTTTTTACATACTAAAAGTAAAGTCAACATACTTTTTTACTTGTGCCATCGCTCCATTTAAATTGCTATTTGGTACTTATCATGAATGAATAGAAGAATATATAGAATGAAGAAAGGGTAGATTTTTGTTGTTCCTGCCATGGAAAGTTCCAGCAAATAAGTTGCACAGAGGAAAGAATAAATGTGGAAATAACCTAAATCTTTTTATGTAGATGAGGTGAAAAATCAGCCTCCTTTAGAATTGCTTCTTTAGATTATAATAGCAATTTATGTTAAAAGTCACTATGACAAATCGGCCCATAATTTATTTTAAGAAGTCAAACTAGCACGATCAAGTGTACTGTAGGTGGTATTTTATCTTACCATATTAAAACAGTCTTGCCAAATGTAAAAGATAATCTCAACTGCTGTGTTCTGTAAGCAAGCAGAAAATTATGTAAATCTGATTTCCTTACTATGCATTTTCTATCTCTTTAAAGCTTACTAAATCATATCATGATTTGTAAACACAAAAGCACTGGATCCAAGATACATTTGCTTTTCAAACACTCAGAATGAAAAAAGGTATTTTGCAGGGTGTAATTGAAAAATTCCTATCTGTTTTCAAAAGCTAACAAATCAACGGTTGTGTGAGATTTAAAAAAAAAACAAAACAAAACATCACCTCTTAACTTATTATGGGCTTAATTGCTTCCTCATAATGGAGTGTGACAATGTGATTGCAATAAAAATAGCACCTGCTTTGAAAATCCCATATCAAAAAGATGCCATCAAGGAGCAGGAACCCACACAGCAGCCATGTTCTTCATCGACTCCTTAGTTTGCTCCGCTTCTTATCTATCTCCTTTAAACCTATTTAGACTCACTGCCTGAATAACAGATGTTTATTCTATTAGCACCCTTAAAATGTCTGCACCTAGATGCTCAGTATTGAGATTTCAAAGACACAGAAGTACATGCAGCTAGTTGGGTCCAAACTCAGAGACCATTGTCCTTATAGTCACAGAAGCCCCCCGCATGGGCAATCTGCTCTCTGTGTGAGAGAAGTCAAAGACTGTGAGCCAGACTGCACAAGCATCTTGTGTCAGTAACCCTGCCAAAAGAATGGCTGTTTTCATTCTTCAATTGATCTAAAGAAGAAAAATATTTGATATTAAGGTTAATGGGTTAAGTTCATTCCTATTATGGATTTACATTTATTTGCACTAACATAGATATTTAATGCCATATATCTAGTAATTGGAGAAGGCAATGGCACCCCACTCCAGTACTCTTGCCTGAAGAATCCCATGGACGGAGGAGCCTGGTAGGCTGCGGTCCATGGGATCGGACACGACTGAGTGAGTTCACTTTCCCTTTTAACTTTCCTGCATTGGAGAAGGAAACGGCAACCCACTCCAGTGTTCTTGCCTGGAGAATCCCAGGGACGGCGGAGCCTGGTGGTCTGCCATCTATGGGGTCGCACAGAGTCGGACACGACTGAAGCGACTTAGCAGCAGCAGCAGCTTAATCTTTTCATAAATATATATATCTAATCCTATATTCTTTCACTGGTAATTTCTTACTTTGTGTTTAGAGCAAGAGGAGAGATCCTTTACATTTTCTATGACAAGCTGACCAAGGACTAGGTCAATAGTCGCTAAGTTGTTTCCAACTGCTGTGACCCCAGGGGCTGTGGCCTACCAGGCTCCTCTGTTCATGGGATTTCCCAGGTAAGAAATACTAGAGTTGTGTTGCCATTTCCTTCTCCAGGGGATCTTCTTGACCCAGGGACCAAACCTGTCTCTCCTGCATTTTAGGCAGATTCTTTACCACTGGGCCACCAGGGAAGCCCTCAATAGGTTTAAAGACATTTAAATTACTCGCTCTGATTCACTCAGTAGAAATGCATAGTATTCCATTCATCCTTTAAAAATGAGAATAATAACAAACTTCTGTTCCTGGAATACAGTAGATAGTTAAATGTTTGTTGAGTAATTCAGTAAGCAAGCAAAGATAAACTGTGATTCTATATGAATGAATTGTGTCAACTGTAAAATAAATTAATACCCCATTCTAACTCCAACACTCTAGAATTTTAAGTGATAGACATTCGATGATGTAAAGAGATTAAAGAAAGTGTTTTGCACTTAGATGTGGTATGAGCCATACCAAGAGAATGGCCAACAAAGACAGTAGGATAAATAATAGTAAGAGATGTGCTTAGAGGGAGTTATGCAGCCATACATAGCACACAGATAGACTAACAACAGGCTTTCTTGTGGCTCAGCTGATAAAGAATCCACCCGCAATGCAGGAGATCTGGGTTTGATCCCTGGGTTGGGAAGATCCCCTGGAGAAGGGAAAGGCGACCCATTCCAGTGTTTTGGCCTAGAGAATTCCATGGACTATATAGTCCATTGGGTCACAAAGAGTCAGACATAACTGAGCAACACACACACCTCATATATACCAATGATTTAGAGACACACGTAGACACTTATTGAAAGGTCAGAGGGACATGGAGAAATATTATTATGAGTAGAGAGGGGATAGCCACAGCATTTGTGTTTGTAGCCTAATGCTCTGAAAGACTGCAAGTGCCCTCTTGTATATTCACAGCTTAAGATATGAATGGCAACACCAGCTTTTGGTACTTGCCCTTTTAGCTAGATGACTAGGTACATAATTAACCTGCAGGCTGAAGGTTTTCACACCTGCTGTAAAGGCAGTCTGTGTTCAGTCCCATCCTAAATAACATATGTGCAGAAATAGTGTTCAGACCAAAGCCTCACAGAAATAAGACTTGCTTTCATCCATAAAACAGCTGTCAAAGTAAGGCACTGAATGTAAGCTTTAATAATTTCAAATGTTGAGGCCATATTGTCAGTGAGCTGTCAGTGAAATACACAGCTAAAGGAGAAGGAATAATTTGCATAGTTGGGTATCTCTGGGACTTAGAAGAAAATAATACCTACTATGTATAAATATTGTTCTAAAAATGTCACATATATAAAAATATTTAATCTTCCCAATAGTTTATATTTTTCCCATTTTATAGATAAGGAAGACTGATTCATATAAGCATTGGAGATCTGTTTTAACATAGTTTGTGTAATTTTTAAGATCTTTGCTCTTAACCATTTTACTTGCTGCCCCTCCCAAAATATAAAAGTTAAAAAAATTTCGACTAAGATTTGCCATTGCTGCTGCTGCTGCTGCTGCTGCTAAGTCACTTCAGTCGTGTCCGACTCTGTGCGACCCCATAGATGGCAGCCCACCAGGCTCCCCCATCCCTGGGATTCTCCAGGCAAGAATACTGGAGTGGGTTGCCATTTCCTTCTCCAATGCATGAAAGAGAAAAGTGAAAGTGAAGTCGCTCAGTCTGTCTGACTGTTAGCGACCCCATGGACTGCAGCCCACCAGGCTACTCCGTCCATTGGATTTTCCAGGCAAGAGTACTGGGGTGGGGTGCCGTTAAGATTTGCCATTAAAAACGAGCAAATAAAACTACCTTCAAAGTTTTTCTAAGAAAAAAAGGATACTTAAAAATCTTTCTCACATACACACAATAAAGCCTTTTTAAGACTTCTGTTTACAAATCAGTATGAAGTAAGGAAAAACCTTGGTATGATAAACACATAATTTTTTGGTTCTAAGATTCAGAGGTAACATCTGGGTAGTTTTAGAATTTTTTTCACAAACCACATTGACTAGAATTGTTGATACTGGCAAGCGTAGCCATGCTATTTCCAATGAACTTAGATTCACTGAACAATCTATGTCTAAAGAAGGAAAAAACTACCATCCAAAATTTAAATAAATTATTTTCCAAGTCAGGAATATACATCACTATGTACTATAGCAGTTTTTATTGCTATTAAGGTAAATTTAAGACCAAAAAAGAACTTGAAGACATGCAAAGTCTAAATTACATTTCATTTTCAATTCAAATGCTCGGTGGATTGCATCCTTATCCTTCAGTTCAGTTCAGTTCAGTTTAGTTGCTCAGTTGTGTCTGACTCTTTGTGACCCTATGAATTGCAGCACGCCAGGCCTCCCTATCCATCAATGTGCTTCCTCCAGCCCAGCGTTTCTCATGATGTACTCTGCATATAAGTTAAATAAGCAGGGTGACAATATACAGCCTTGACGTACTCCTTTTCCTATTTGGAACCAGTCTGTTGTTCCATGTCCAGTTCTAACTGTTGCCTCCTGACCTGCATACAGGTTTCTCAAGAGGCAGGTCAGGTGGTCTGGTATTCCCATCTCTTTCAGAATTTTTCACAGTTTGTGGTGATCCACACAGTCAAGGGCTTTGGCATAGTCAATAAAACAGAAATAGATGTTTTTCTAGAACTCTATGGCTTTTTCCATAATCCAGCAGATGTTGGCAATTTCATCCCTGGTTCCTCTGCCTTTTCTAAAACCAGTTTGAACATCTGGAAGTTCACAGTTCACGTATTGCTGAAGCCTGGCTTGGAGAATTTTGAGCATTACTTTACTAGTGTGTGAGGTGAGTGCAATTGTGTGGTATTCTGAGCATTCTTTGGCACTGGCTTTCTTTGGGATTGGAATGAAAACTGACATTTTCCAGTCTGGTGGCCACTGCTGAGTTTTCCAAATTTGCTGGCATATTGAGTGTAGCATTTTCACAGCATCACCTTCTAGGATTTGAAATAGCTCAACTGGAATTCCATTACCTCCAGTAGCTTTGTTCATAGTGATGCTTTCTAAGGCCCACTTGACTTCAAAGTGGGTTGCCATTTCCTTCTCCAGTGCATGAAAGTGAAAAGTGAAAGTGAAGCTGCTCAGTCATGTCCCGCTCTTAGCAACCCCATGGACTGCAGCCTCCCAGGCTCTTCCGTGTATGGGATTTTCCAGGCAAGTGTACTACAGTGGGGTGCCATTACCTTCTCCACAGGTAGTACTAGGGAAGCCTATTTAAAACGTACTAGATTTTGTTCATTCTCTTTAGTCAGTTCAGCAGATAGTCAGTACCAGTGGCACAAAATGATTCAAGTGATACTAAATAATTCTCCCTTATATGTATGTTGGCAAACTAGCGTAGAACATTATTCAAAGTAGAGATTTTTCTTGACAGAATAGCCTCTTTCCTATCCCCTACTCTGGAAACTGACAATAGTAAGATTTAATTTGTTTGTTTTTCTCCTGCAGACTCCATTAATAATATACCTCTTTCATTTTCTGATTGACTATGCTGAATTGGTATTTATGGTAAGTAACTTTCTACATAAAATCAATATGTATGTGTTTTAAAAATCCTTTATCCTCTTGTTTTTAAGAAAAAAAAAATCTATTTTAGGAGCTCAGGAATTTCTCAGAACATAAAAGCAAAAAGCTATTTTAAATGTAGATTCACGAGATTATGATAGTATAATGGATGTATGAGGAGTTGTCTCTGACATCTGACCAATTCTAATTCATTCTACTTTAAAAATTTCATTTCTGGACTTTGTAGTCTTGAATTTCTAGCTTCAAGATTCTATGATTATCTTTAATCGTGGCGCCAGTGGAGAGGGCATCCTGAATTTCCTAAGCATTCTGCCAAGGGATTTTGTGAAGAGGACATAGGCCAGATGAGACTTTCAGGGCGAGAACCTTAAAATTAAGACAATGGGGCTGTGTTTTGAGTGCAGTGGTTTGAAACACTTGCCTGATCTAGAGTTGAAAATCTGGGTCAAGTAAGAGGTCCACTGAGGTCTTCCTTTATAATTATAATGGCTGTGGCTTATTGAGGACATACTGTGTACTAAGCACTTGAGTTGGGTCAGCCCTGCAAAGCAATGGGTAATATTCTCCTTTTATAGAAAACTGAAATACCTTGCAATTACAGAACAGATACGGGACGCCAAACTTGGTTAAGCCTGGGTCCTAATCCTCAGAGTTTTCTGGTCAGATCTCCCTGAAAAGCCATATCTTTGTGGTCAAAGTGAGGGTAGACTTTCTGCCTGATTATAAGAGATGGTCTACCGCCATCCAAAAACTCCTGACTCTGGTGGCATTCCATTACTCCTGCACTTAGTAGGTTCATTTCCTTTTATTTTTCTTTCTTTTGACAGATCACTGATGCACTCACTGCCATTGCCCTGTATTTTGCAATCCAGGACTTCAATAAAGTTGTGGTGAGTAGTCAGTGGGTAGGACAAAGATCGTGTACTGAAAGATCAACTACCTTAAAATCCCAAGAAGTAGGAGTGAAGCTTCTGGCTTGTTCAACCATCCCTGGAATGTCCAAACCCAAACCAACAAGATGACTTTACTAATTACTTACAGAAAGGTTAGCTTAATCTTTGTGGCTTAGTATTCACTTACCTATCAAAGTTCAGACTTTCTGGAGCAAATGGAGTTGAATTGCTGTTACATTAATTAAGACCCTTAAAAATCCTCCATTGCTTTCACCAGTATTTCTTTCTAAAGGGAAATGAGTATAGCTTTTAACTCACTGTCTTATGCCTGTACAAGGTAAAACTGGATTCTAAATATAGTTTCTGTTACCCTGCATAGAACAATCTTAATTGGAAAATTTGACATGTATTAAATGCCTGTTAAAAGCCATATGTAATAGCCCAGGGGAATTGTGTATTGGGTTCATTCTCATTTTCCTAGGTTCTTAGAGTGTTAACAGATTAACCTTGTGTACTATTCATGTAGTTATTTTAAAAATTGGCTGTAGTCCTCATTGATTGGCTGGGAGCCACTGAGAGGATTTAGACTGTAGTGAGTGAAGGCTGCATCCATTGGTATTGTCTGGTTATGGTTCATTTTCACTTCTGTTATCAAGCAATAGAATCAGAATTAGCTGTTTGTATTTCTGTGTACTGGTCATCAATAACATAAACTTGTTGAATTCTGGAATTTAAGACCTTAAAGAGATTTTTAAAATATCTAAACTGAGGGTTCCTACTTGGAGTCCATTTTCAGATTTAATGGGTCTACAGACATCCTTACAGAGAAGGCATTGGCACCCCACTCCAGTACTCTTGCCTGGAAAATTCCATGGACAGAGGAGCCTGGTAGGCTGCAATCGATGGGGTCGCTGAGGGTCGGCCACGACTGAGCGACTTCACTTTCACTTTTCACCTTCATGCACTGGAGAAGGAAATGGCAACCCACTCCAGTGTTTTTGCCTGGAGAATCCCAGGGACGGGGAGCCTGGTGGGCTCCCGTCTCTGGGGTTGCACAGAGTCGGACACAACTGAAATGACTTAGCAGCAGCAGCAGCAGACATCNTCATGCATTGGAGAAGGAAATGGCAACCCACTCCAGTGTTTTTGCCTGGAGAATCCCAGGGACGGGGAGCCTGGTGGGCTCCCGTCTCTGGGGTTGCACAGAGTCGGACACAACTGAAATGACTTAGCAGCAGCAGCAGCAGACATCCTTAAAATGTGAAAAATTGTGTGTATGTGTACTATGCCTTTTTTCCCAAGAAGAAAGTCCATATTTGTTACCAGCACTCAAGGAGTCCTTGATTTCACCCCTTAAGGAATTAAGAAATACATTCTAGAAACTAAATATCACTAAGACCAGGGAGTATACATCTTAAACTAATGGAGCATTTGTGACAACATGGATGAACCTTGAGGACATTTTGCTAAGTAAAATAAATCAGAGAAAGACAAATACGGTGTGATCTCACTTATACGTGGAATCTAAAAAAGTCAAATTTGTAGGATAGAGTATATTGGTGGTTGCCAGGGGCTGGGGGTGGGGGAAATGGAGAGATGTTGGTCAAAGGGTACAAATTTCCAGATACAAGATAATTATGTTCCAGAGATCTACTATGCAGCATAGTAACTCTAGTTAATAATATCATATTGTTACTTGAAAGTTGCTAAGAGAATAGACCTTAAATGTACTCTCATTCCCCCCCACCCACACATATAATTATGCAAGGTGATAGATGTGTTAACTAACCTTATTGTAATAATCATTTTGCAATATGTATATATACCCTTAAGCTTATACCATCATGTATACCATAAGTTTATATAATGTTATGTGTCAATTATATATCAAGAAAGCTGGAAGAGAACAGGAAAAATTGGGGGGCTAATGTAGAGTGCTTTAGGGCTTCCCAGGTGACTCAGTGGTAAAGAATTCACCTGCTAATGCAGGAGACTCGGGTTCTCTCATTCCCAAAGAGTTGGGAAGATCCTTTGGAGGAGGAAATAGCAACCCACTCCAGTCTTCTTGCCTGGAAAATTCCATGGACAGAGGAGCCTGGAGGACCACACTCCATGAGATCTCAGAGTCGGACACGACAGCACACACACGTACAGAGTGCTTTAACAAGGTTCCCTGGAAGGCCAGTGGTGAAATGACTGGGCATGAGATTTCTAAGCAGAGGAATTCAGAGATAAAATAGCAGTAGTTATCTTCTTCTCCCAAGATAGATTGTGTATGTAAACTCCAATCTTTGTTCTTTGAAGTTACATGCTAAAATATTTAGGGGTGAAGGGCCATGATATCTGTGACTTAATTTAAAATAGTTTTGGGAAAAAATGCATCTGGTATGTGTTTTTGTCTGTGTGTGTAGAGATAAAATGTGAAAGTGTTAACAGTTGGTGGATCTAGGTGTTTTATTGAATTGTTCTTTCAACATTTCTATAGTTTGAAAGTTTTTAAGATAAAACATTGGAGGAAAAAATAGAAAATAGATCCATGTCTATACTCACCAGTGTGTGTGTGTGTTTGTATGTATATGGGATATATGTGAATATCTAAGGGAGGGTTGGTAGCTTTCATCTAAGAACACAATCAACCATATCTGTGTTCTTAGATGAAAGTGTTCTGTGTTCTTGTGTTTTAATGAAAGCTGATTAGAGATGCTAACATCATATGTATTCCTTTTTTTTCCTGACCAATTGTCATATTCTCCAATTAAAACAATTTTTAATGGGAGGAGAAGCTTATAGGGAAATAATGAAACTAGATTTCAGTGAATTTCCTAACAAAGTCAGGCTTTAGTGTCAGTAAAAGAGATACTTTTAATTTAGAGGGCCAATAATTTTAATTCAGTCTTGCTGGAATTTGAGACTTTTTATCCCTGCTAATGAAGTTGTAGTAGTAGTATTAATAGTGTTAGTCGCTCAGTTGGGTCCAACTCTTTGCCACCCCGTGGACTGTAACCCACCAGGCTCCTCTAGAGTGATAGCCATTCCCTTCTCCAGGGGATCTTCCTGACCTAGGGCTCGAACTCAGATCTCCTGCATTGCAGGCAGATTCTTTAACGCCTGAGCTACCAGGGAAGCCCATCTGCCTCCAAATGCATCCTGGAAAACTGGGGTAGAGAGGGGAGATTGCATCCCCACCCCCATCCCCAGCTTCAGCATGTAAAATATGGGTGCTGATTGTGACCAGTTGATTCACATGACATTTTACGTCTGCCTCGCTTGACAAAAGCAAAATTGGTCTGGTCTGTCCTCTGCTGAAATTGTGCTCATTTGGAATTCAGAATTCATGTTAGAAAGCTGCAGGTGGTTTGATAGGGAGTGATAAAAACCTCCATCCTCTGATATGCTTAGAGGGTTGTGAATTTGGAGGGTAGGTTCCTGCATTTGAAATGTGTTGACGCTAACAGTTGAAGATGTAGTGGGGGTGGACGATTCATTCCCTACCCTCCACCCTAGGTTTTGGGGATGCAAAAGTGTGTAGACACAGCTTCAGTGATTAGCAAAAGCTCTCTATTTGGAGTAGGGGAATTATGTCCTTGAAAAGACCAGTTTTCCAAGGGACGAGGAAATGGCTGCATGGAGTAGTGGGTAAAAGGGAAGGAAAACTCTACCCTGGAGATTTTTTAATTCAGAAAAATATAATTTTTAATTATATTAAAATTCAGCAGAATATTTAATTCTGCTGAAGTATATAGAGAAGCTGATTCATGATTACAAAGGTAACATATTCAGGTAATTAATTTTTAGGTCACTTTTAATCTCTCCTGTGATATCTCAGGATATATCTCATTGTTGTGGCTGTTGAATATATCTAGAAATATACTAATACTTATCTTTGGATTTTAAATTATACTCCTTAATCCCATTTATTTTTATATTTCTAATATTTTCTTGGTGTGTGTTTCGTTTTCCTCATATTCTTAGCCACTCTTCTTTCTCTAACTGGGATGCATGGGGATGTTTTAAAGAAATTTTGTCTGTGCATCAGGGCTCTGAGTCAATATTGAGCCTCTGAGGCCAGGCATAATGGCAGCTGTGCTGGTGAGATTAGGGGAGATGAAAAGAGAGCCAGCAGAGTGTCTGAGGACTGGTGACCCGACTACCCTTCTCTAGTGGAGACTCTCCTTGCATAAAATCTTTTTGTTTTAAAGTATTTTGGAAGGTTGGGGTTACACGGAAGTATTCTTTCGTTTTTGGCACTTGTCACCTTTGCCCAGGGCCTCCACATCCCTGTTTAACTGCCTCCTCTCTTTAACTGTCCTGCTGGCTGGCTTCCAGCCTGGGGAGTGGGCCTGCATTCCCACCTGTCTCTCCGGCTGCTCCTGGGTGAACTCCGTTTCCTTTTAATAGCCTGTCTTTGTGGCTCTCTTGCCCTCCAGGTGGCCTTCTTTTTGCAGTTGAACTCCAGAACCCCAGCTAGTGGGGCCTCCGTCCTTCTACCCCTACTGCAGCTGTCTTCATGAAAGGCTTTGTTTGCTGAGCCAGCCCTCTTCTCTGATAAAAACACCTTAGTTTATATTTTGCCCTTTTAATTAAATAACCCCAGCTGTGAATGGCAGCATAAATCCTACTGATGATAATTCCTACCACTTAACTTGGACTCCCAGAGATGATCAAAGGGAGGCTTTTGAAGTTTGTTCAGGTTTTCTGATTAAGCCTCAGCCTGAACCTGTGCAGGAAATCTGGGGTTACCTGTGTTCCTGTGATGATCCTGAGATCTTCTTTTGAACTGAAAGATGGCTCTTTAAATTTTTTTTTTATTTTAAAATTTAAATATCTAATACATGAAAAAACATGAAAAAATATTATATACTCTGAACCTGTTTCAGCTTAAAATGTAAAATATTTCACTTGTAGTTGACTCTGATACTTTCATCTCCTTATTCCCCTTCTCACCAGTTACCACTGTTCTGATTTTGGTGTTTATCATTTCCACACATGGTCCTAACATTTTTGCATTTGTAAATATCCCTAAATAGTGTATAGTATTATTTTGCATGCTTGTAACTTTATGTAAGTAGTATAACGCAGTATATTTTCTGTTGCCGTCTATGTTTTCATCCTTACATCTTTAATCACACGCTACTTTGGCTTTTCTGAATTGCTGTTTTATAATAGGTTACAGCATTGATTTTATACTAAGATCATTAAATCAGCAGGGATACCCATTTGGGGTTCGGAGGCTTTTTTCTTTTTCTTTTTAATATTTATTTACTTATTTGCCTGCACCAGGTCTTAGTTGCGGCATGTGGGATCTAGTTCCCTGACCAGAGGTCGCACTCGGGCCCTCTGCATTGGGAACTCGGAATCTTAGCCACTGGACCACCAGGGACGTCCCTCAGAGGCTTTTTCTATCTGTAGTTTGACCCATGTTTGCTTATAGGGTTGCCTAACTTTTTTTCATTCTAGAACACACCCATGAACTTGTTGGGACACACACAAGGGAAGGCGAGAGCTTTCCACCTCCATCTCACTGCCTCTTAACTATCCAGCTGCCCAGCCACACCCAGCCCTTCTGCTCTTTATCATGGTCATTTCCCATTTCCTCTGGAAGTCAAAAACTTCACGGGACTTTGCTGGTGGTCCAGCGGCTAAGACTGTGAGCTCACAATACAGGGGACGCAAGTTCAGTCCCTGGTTGGGGAACTAGTTCCCACATACCACAGCTAAGAGTTTGCATGCTGCAATGAAAATCAAAGAGCATGTATGCCAGCCAAAAGATATATATATATACATACATATATACACACACATATATATACATATATACACACACATATATATAAACAACTTCAAAGAGGATAGCACAGAAGAAAACCCAGGACATTGTGACATTCAGGGGGGTCATTCCACTTCATATGAAAATATTTCACTTTGATGAAACTTTGAAATCCTTGGGCGACTAATGATATCTTTTAAAAATGACTAAAAATTGACTTGCCATTCAATCATTCAGTCAGCCATTCAATAGTTATTGTTTGCTCACTGTGCCAGGTATTGGCAAATAAACATGGTCCCTGCCTTCGTGGAACTTACAGTCTGCTGAAGGAGAAAGATGTTAGTCAGTCACATAAATTAATAAAAAAGGTCTAACCGTAAATGCTGTTATGAGATTTTTACAGTTAGGGCGGTGGAGAGTGTGCCTTCCTGAGGAAGTGATGATTTAACTGGGAGCTCAAAGACTGTGTGGGAGTTAACTGGGAAGAGAGAAGAAGAGGTCGTTCCAGGTTAAATACAGAGGCCTGGGAACAGGAGAAGTGTGGCATGTTCATGGTGCTTGAACCCAGAAAGTGAGAGGTGTGGGAAGTAGGTGTGAGCTGAGCCTGGAGAAGTAGGGCCAAGCAAGGCAGGCCACATGGGCCATGGAAGGACTTTTGTCTTCAGTCTAAAATCAATGGGAAGTTACTACTTGTTTCATGTTTTGTCTTTTTTTTTTTTTTTTTGCAGTTTAAAAAGCAGAAACTCCTCCTAGAACTAGACCAATATGCCCCCGATGTGGCCGAACTCATCCGAACCCCTATGGAAATGCGTTACATCCCTCTGAAAGTGGCCATGTTGTAAGTATCCTCTGACCAAACGGGGCTCAGTGCCAATAAACGCAAGGAAAATCTGATGAGACTTTCTCATGTTGTTTGTTGTATTTTTGGAGATTTGGAGTCTTAGTCATCAAGCGTTTGCTATAGTTCTGTTGCACAGCTGGGGTTCTGGCCAGGAAAAGAGACAGAGCCATTCTGTCTCTGTTGGGACAAAGCCTCACACAGGCACACGCACAATCAACCCTTCACAGATGCTTTTTCACTCGATGCTGATCTGGGTTCCAGCCTCCATGTAACCAGTATTTCTAAAAACAATAACAACAAACAATTTTTCAGTTGTAATATATGGGTTGCAGAAGATTCTGGTCTTTATGCAGCTGTTATTCCAAGCAACTCCTATGTCTCATGTAGAATTTACTCCCCCATTTGTAGTCCAGAAAACTGAACTGAAGGGCCAAGCAGACCCATCCCAGCTGACGAGCAGGGGAGAGTAGAACTGAACTGAGGCTGTATGAAAGAATTCGCTAGGGGTACCAGTGCTGCCGTAACTTTTAATTCTTTCAGGTTATTCCTGTTTATGTTGCTGAGATAGGCACATGGGAATAATTTTTCAGTCAACTGATGGTAAATGTTAATAATATACTTGTTCCTAAGGATACACAGTAAACAAGGCAGAGCAGTTTCCTCATGGAAAGACATGACCTTAGAACGTCAGATTTAGAAAGGGTCTTATGAGGACAGTTTATTCAACCCTCTGCCTTGTGTGTGACTCTCCTGTTCAGTATTCCAGATAGGTGGCTGTGTAGCTGCTTCTTGAACATCACCTGCTATTTAGAAATGGCATTTTTCCCCCCTCCCACCAAACACATTTGTGGTGTCAGTTCATATCTATGTATTTCAGAAATATTGGTGGGAACTACCTAATAGAGGTTTGGCAGCATTACGAATGCCTTATGGACTCAGAGGGTAGTTTTGTAATAGCAGCAGTCATTTCCTTAAAGGTTGTGTAACAAATCTATCTATAATTGCTAGAAAAAAACCAATTTCTGGGCTGTTGGCTTTAGAACTGATAATCTTACAGCTCTGAGAGGTATTGGATTTAAGGTCTTTATTTGTGAGTAATAATTATAATCTCTTCCGGAGACACTGGCATGTTTCTTCCTATCTGATCATCAGAATTATGTAACTGTCCTCCCTTTTCACTGTGTCTGCCAGGAAACTCCTCAGAGCCAGATTTAAAGCTGATTATTACAATGCTGTAGAAGACCTATTTGTCTTTTTTCCCTGATCTTGGCTTTTTCCTTATATTTATGTTTTTCCTGGTCTTAATTCTTTATTTTTATTTTAATTTTGCTCTCACTTTTATCATCTGTTCTCATTTGTGCTACTTCAGATCTTTTGTGGAAGCAAGATAAAAACAGTTAGGACTGTGTTAAGATTTCCCTGTTCATTGTTACAAATTCATTTTCTTCAGTTCATTCCTTCCCACCTCAGGAAAAGACTGTTTCAGTTTAATTCCTTGCCAGTGGAAGTTCAAGCTGTCCTGTGAAATTCAGTGGCCACTAGCTTGTGTGTGACTCTCCTAGTCTCCTATTGTTGAATTCAGCAGACACTTATTCTGTCCTTTGGGTCTGGCTTGGTGGATGTAGCTTGACTGCCAAGAGGACTAAACTTAAGCCACTCTCACCTCTTGAATGGGGGTAACCTGTGTTAGAGTTTAAGAACCTGATTGAGGAAAAAGTAGTTTCCTGTTTTTCAGAGACAAGTGTAGCCATTCCTAAAATATATGGCTCTGTGGGAATTAGTAGAATTTTTATAATTTTTGAAGCCTGAAGTAATAGAAAATATAGGCTGTAGAGCCAGAAAGATGTGATTTTGAATGTATTTATTAGCTTGTAAAACCTTAAGCTTGTTACTTAACCACTGAGTTTTGGTTTTCTCATCTGCAAAATGGGAGTAATGTTATTGCTGGTTTCTAGAATCTCTGTGATGATGAAATATGATGGTTTTCCTATAAAACACATGGCAATGAATAAGCAGTAAATGTCCAGTGCCTTTTATTCACTGGCCACAGTCCTACTCCATCCTCTTTTACTTAGGAGAACTCATTTCTAAGATGTTGCCTTCCCTTAAGTATGCTTTTAGTAAGCCTCAAGAACTTTCTGTCTGTGGTGGCCAGGACTCCCTGGTCCTTTGACCAGGATTACTAATGTCAGATATGTGTGTTTTTCTCCAGCTATCTTTTAAATCCCTACACGATCTTGTCTTGTGTTGCCAAGTCTACCTGCGCCATCAACAACACCCTCATTGCTTTCTTCATTTTGGCTACAATGAAAGGTAAGGCCCCAAAGGAAAGAACAAACCTCAGTTCCTGATTTGTGCAGGGTTTTTTGTAACACTTATGCAATGGATTAAAAACAAAAAACAGCATTCAAAAAGATTTTTTTAAACTACTCAAGTAGTATAATATTATTATAGAAATTTCAGATAAGCCAAGAGAAAAAATTAAAACATCCTGATTCTGCCACTCAGAGAGTCACTGTTAACAGTTTGAACAAAAACAAAAAAATTCTAAAAGGCTTACAATGAGAATAGCGGCACTGTGCCTCCTTCTTCCCATCCCTAGTTTAAGTTCTTTGAAGGAGCTAATTTTTTTTGCTAGTATCTGTTTCCATGTTTGTAAATAAGACCTCGGAGAAGACAGTGGCACCCCACTCCAGTACTCTTGCCTGGAAAATCCCATGGACGGAGGAGCCTGGAAGGCTGCAGTCCATGGGGTCGCTGAAGGTCAGACACGACTGAGCGACTTTACTTTCACTTTTCACTTTCCTGCATTGGAGAAGGAAATGGCAACCCACTCCAGTGTTCTTGCCTGGAGAATCCCAGGGACGGGGGAGCCTGGTGGGCTGCCGTCTATGGGGTCGCACAGAGTTGGACACGACTGAAGCGACTTAGCAGCAGCAAATAAGACCTAGTGTTGCTGTTTAATGAATTATGAATTTTAGACATTATCTATTGTTGATTCTCATTATGGGAGATAACAATTTAGCTCTTTGATACCTGTTTCTTTGCTGGTGCTCCCTGCAGTGGAAAAGTGGAATCTTAACCACTGGACCACCAGGGAAGTCCCTCACAGCTTTGATTAAATCAGTAGTTAGTACCTATATTTTATGACAGTATAGGTATTATTCACTACTGGGAAAAGTAGTAACTAAGGTTATTTTTTCTATCTTGTACAACCTTTTTTTTTTTTTTTAAATTATGGAGTTTTTGCTTGTTTTTGTCGTGCTTAATCCTTTTGTACCACTCACTGTTTTTTCCCCCAGTTGCTCTGCTAGATCTTTCAAGTGCCTAATAATACAGACATGCCTCAGAGATATTGTGGGTTTGGTTCCAGATCACAGCAATAAAGCAAATATTGCAATCAAGTGAGTCAGGAATTTTTTGGTTTCCTACTACCTATAAAAGTTATGTCTACATTATACTATATTCTGTTAAGTACGCAATAACTTTATATCTAAAACAATGTACATAGCTTAATTTAAACATAGTTTATTGATTTAAAAAAAAAATTAGCCCCACACAAGAGAATCAGCTTGTCCTTTGAAGCCAGGCATTGACTTCTCCTCTCTAGCTTTGAAAGTCTCGATGGCATCTTCTTCTGAAAGAAGACTGCTTCCTCTACATTGAGAATCTATTGTCTGGCTTTTTTAAAAAAATTGCTTTTATTTATTTAGTTGTAGCATGCAGGATCATCCGTCTTTGTTGCAGCATGTGAACTCTTCAATTGTAGCATGTGAGGTCTTACAGCATGTGGGATCTTAGTTCCTGACCAAGGATCGAACCCAGGCCCCCTGCTTTGATCTAATTTGCTTGTTTTATTTTCTGTTGATTTTTCGCATCGTTTTTACTTCCTGTTTTTCTGGAATACTTCCTTGTTTTTATCTTTTGACTCTTATATGGAATTTTTAATTTTTATTTCCTACTTTGAAGTTCTTTGTTGGTCTCCAGTTGTCTTTGTTAGTCTCCAGTTGTTTCTCTGAGGCATCATTCTTATTTTGTTGCACAGTGCCCTTTCTAAGCTGAGTTTTCTTGGTTTTGTTTTTGTTTTTAGTTTCCGTTTGTTCTAAGCATGATCCCTTTGTCTTCCTGGACTCGCCCCCTTTTCCCCCACCCATGGCTGCCTTTTTTTTTTTTTCCTGTTTATCTTGAGCTCTGTCTTTCATGTGAGGAGATTTTCTCTTATTTATAGTGATCCTGAGACCGTGTACATGGGCAAGACTTGTTGATGGATCACTCTCACCGTAGCAAGATCAGACAGCTGGCTGACTTTTTTTGATGGAGGGATCCCTAAATGTCATCATTTATAGGTTTTCTTTTCCTCTGAATGTATTCAGTTTTTCCACAGAGGAATCTTCCAGTTCCCTGCGTAAGGGTAACAGGGTTGGAGTTACAGTGGGGTGGGGGGTTCGTGTGATCGACTGCTGGAGTTGTGAGGGCAGTAGCAGGGGAGGGGGCTGATTGAAATACATAAAATTTTTTTTAAATTGAAGGATAATTGCTTTACAGTGTTGTTTCTACTGTACAATAACATGAGTCAGTTATGTGTGTGCTCAGTCACTCAGTCCTGTCCATCTCTTTGCGACCCCATGGACTGAAGCCAGCCAGGCTCCTCTGTCCATGGGATATTCCAGGCAAGAATACTAGAGTGGGTTGCCATTTCCTACTCCAGGGATGAATCAGCTATAAGTATGCATATATCCCCTCCTTCTTGAGCCTCCCTCCTACCCACCGCTCTAGGTCACCACAGAGCACTAAGCTGAGCTCCCTGTGTTATACAGAAGCTTCCCACTAGCCATCTGTTTTACACACAGTATTGTATATATGTCAGTTACTCTGTCCCATTCTCTCCTTCCCCTGCTGCGTGCACAAGTCTATTCTCCATGTTATTCCTGCCTTGTAAAATAGGTTCATCAGTACCATTTTTTCTAAATTCCATATGTTTGTGTTCATATACAGTATTTGTTTTTCTCTTTCTGACTTATATTTTTATGTAATCTCATTACTGCTCTTTAGTCCACACTTCTCTTTAGCCTATTACTGTGCTTAATATCCCTCGACCTGTGCCTCTTTAGTTAACTTTCTCCAGAACTATAGTCTCTAGGGGTGGAGTAGAATGAAGGATAAGGGTGTGTAGAGGTAGTCAACTGACTGATTGCACATAGTTGAGATGAGACCTGGGGTTCTGGCTGGTCTGTTCAAAACCTTTCAGTTTGATTTTCATCTCTATAACTTACCCCGCCTGCCATAGTATCTGATACCTTCAAGGTGCATTTCTCAGAATGGGGTGAGTTGGCCTGATTTTTATTGATATTCATCTCTGATGAAGGATTAATGAAGGGTTAATGTAGGCCACTAAGTTGTAATCTCTTCCATATTGCTCATTTATCCCTCTTCCTCCTCCTTTAAAAAAAAAAAATAGTTCTTGTTAATGCATCTTAATTTGGAAAACTCAGCAGTGGCCGCAGGACTAGAAAAGGTCAGTTTTCATTCCCATCCCAAAGAAAGGCAATGCCAAAGAATGCTCAAACTATCGCACAGTTGCACTCATCTCGCATGCTAGTAAAGTAATGCTCAAAATTCTCCAAGCCAGGCTTCAGCAATACGTGAACCGTGAAGTCCCTGATGTTCAAGCTGGCTTTAGAAAAGGCAGAGGAACCAGAGATCAAACTGCCAACATCTGGATCATTGAAAAAGCAAGAGAGTTCCAGAAAAACATCTATTTCTGCTTTATTGCCTATGCCAAAGCCTTTGACTGTGTGGATCACAATAAACTGTGGAAAATTCTGAAAGAGATGGGAATACCAGACCACCTAACCTGCCTCTTGAGAAATCTGTATGCAGGTCAGGAAGCAACAGTTAGAACTGGACATGGAACAACAGACTGGTTCCAAATAGGAAAAGGAGTACGTCAAGGCTGTATATTGTCACCCTGCTTATTTAACTTATATGCAGAGTACATCATGAGAAACGCTGGACTGGAAGAAACACAAGCTGGAATCAAGATTGCCGGGAGAAATATCAATAACCTCAGATATGCTGATGACACCACCCTTATGGCAGAAAGTGAGGAGGAGCTAAAAAGCCTCTTGATGAAAGTGAAGGAGGAGAGCGAAAAAGTTGGCTTAAAGCTCAACATTCAGAAAACGAAGATCATGGCATCCGGTCCCATCACTTCATGGGAAATAGATGGGGAAACAGTGGAAACAGTGTCAGACTTTATTTTTTGGGGCTCCAAAATCACTGCAGATGGTGACTGCAGCCATGAAATTAAAAGACGCTTACTCCTTGGAAGAAAAGTTATGACCAACCTGGATAGTATATTCAAAAGCAGAGACATTACTTTGCCGACTAAGGTCCGTCTAGTCAAGGCTATGGTTTTTCCTGTGGTCATGTATGGATGTGAAAGTTGGACTGTGAAGAAAGCCGAGCGCCAAAGAATTGATGCTTTTGAACTGTGGTGTTGGAGAAGACTCTTGAGAGTCCCCTGCACTGCAAGGAGATCCAACCAGTCCATTCTGAGGGAGATCAACCCTGGGATTTCTTTGGAAGGAATGATGCTAAAGCTGAAACTCCAGTACTTTGGCCACCTCATGCAAAAAGTTGACTCATTGGAAAAGACTCTGATGCTGGGAGGGATTGGGGGCAGGAGGAGAAGGGGACGACCAAGGATGAGATGGCTGGATGGCATCACGGACTCGATGGACGTGAGTCTGAGTGAACTCCGGGAGATGGTGATCAACAGGGAGGCCTGGCGTGCTGCGATTCATGGGGTCGCAAAGAGTTGGACACGACTGAGCGACTGAACTGAACTGAACTGAACTGAATATTGTTTCATTTTTAAAAATATTTGTTTGACTGCATCACGTTTTAGTTAAAGCATGTGGGATATTTTTTGTTTCATGTGGGATCTTTTGTTGCTGCACCCAGGTTCTCTGGTTGTGGTGCGAGGGCTCAGGAGCACACAGGCTCAGTCGTTGTAGCCCACAGGCTTAATTGCTGTGCCGCATGTGGGATCTTAGTTCCCTGACCAGGATGGAACCCAAATCTCCTGCATTACAAGGCAAATTCCTAACCGCTGGGCCATCAGGGAAGTCCCCACTTCTTCCTGCTTTTAATGTTTCCACTATTGTATTAAAATTTGTTTTACTGTAACCTCTTCTCTAGTTTTTTGTGATTTAAGACAACTTTTAGTGCTTTATTGTCATTTCAGTGAGGTTTTTGGAGGGAAAAATGATATACATGTGATTTGTTGTTGTTGTGCAGTCCCTAAGTCGTGTTCGACTCTTTGGGACCCCATGGACTGCAGCATGCCAGGCTTCCCTGTCTTTCACTGTCTCGCAGAGTTTGCTCAAACTCTTGTTCATTGAGTCAGTGATGCCATCCAGCCATCTCATCCTCTGTTGATTAGCATTACAGGTATATTTTCCCAGATTTCCCCCCATTTTCCTTTTAGACTTTTAAATGTATCAATTAACTGTTGCCACAAAAATGTTATTTGACAAACTCAGTGGCTTAAAACAACAGTACACGTTTACTTCGCTGGTCCGTCTGTAAGTCAGCTAGGTGTCAGCTGATATAGGTTGGATGTGGCTAGACAGTCTGTTGGTTTCATCGGGGCTCATTCATGCATCAACAGCTGGCTGTAGTCGGCTAATCTAGGCTGGGCTCTTCTCCACATGTCTGTCATCCTCATGGGCCAGGGGACTAATTTAAGTATATTCTTCTCATACTGATGGCAGAGACAAAACTGTTGAGGCTTGAGCTTTTGCAGTTTCTGGTTGTATCACATGATGCAGACATAACATATGTCTGAGGTCGGGGTAGATACTTCCCCATCCACAGTGGGAGAGCATTGCCAAGTTATATGGCAAAGAGGCTGGACATAGGGAGGGGTAAAGAATTGGCACCAAAAATGCGGCCTGCCGCAAATGTCAATAAACATTTAGTCTGTCATTTTTCATGGCTGCTTATTGTTCCATTGTGTTGACCAATAAATAGAAATTCTTTAACCAACTTCTACTATTAAATACCTAGTTAATAGTTTTCAATTTTCAGCTGTTTAAATAGTATTACAGTTAATTTTCCTTCTTTTTTTATTAAAAAAATTTTTTTGGCTTCATCACCAGGCATAGTTCCCCAAGCGGGGAACAAACCCTGCCCCCAGCAGTGAAAATGCTGTCTTAACCACTAGACCGCCAGGGAATTCCCATACAATTAATTCTGTAATGTAATTTCTAACAGTAATTTTCACACCCATGTTCAATTATTTTCTTACCACAGAAATAGAGTCCTAGAAATAGAATTTTTGTGTCACAGGCTATATACCTTCTTTAGGATTTCTGAAATTTATCACTAAATTGCCTTCAAGAGTTTTACCAACTTATACTGCCATAAGAAGTGTATGAGAACCCTTGTTTCCCTGCATTATTACTAAATAGTTTACACACGTAGGGAACAAAGACTCAAAAGTTACACATAGAGCCTTTTACTTAGAGTTTACTTACCTTGTCTAGGGTAGCACATGGAAAGGACTTGGGTCTTTTTAAGACATTGCTTCTCTTGGAGTAGTTGTGGTGGTCTTTCTGTAGCTTATTTAGTTTAACTTACTGTCAGATTACATGAAATGACTCTTTGCTGTCTGTGAACATCCCCTACCTTAATTCGTGTTTCCAGAGTGTCTATCTCAGGTAGATTCATTTATCAAGGTGCCTGGTGTCCATTAAAGTAAGAACTATCTGCTGCCACCTGGCAGAAGGGATTGAACACTGGCCTTTGGAAATGTCACCTTTAAAATAGAATTTCCCTGGCAGTCCAGTGCTTAAGAGTCCTTGCTTCTAATGTAGGGGGTGAAAGTTCTATACCTGGTCAGGGAAATAAGATCTCACATGCCACACGGTATGCCCAGATCATTAAAAAAAAAAAAGCCAAGCACAAAGGTAGAAAGGCTGAAGCCATGCCCTCTGAGGTATGTACAATAGGAGTCTCACACAAAAATGTAAAGTATATCATTTGAAGAACGCCTTTCGTAAGACTTCTTAGGTCAGTGAAAAGATTTTGCTTGAGGGGGAAAAATCATATTAAAAAGTTATATATAACTCTTTGGCAGCCACACTGTTTTTGATTCCACAGAAAAAATATTTTATTGTGTCACTCCAGATTTCTGTCAAGTGAATTTTATAAACTTTTTTGTGATACTGTATGCACAGTTTTGTTTTACTTTTATTATTTGTCTCATATGAATCATGTATGATATTGGTCACATATTTGTTAGTTTCTTTAAATCTAAATTTAATTTTTTTAAGTTAGGAGTAGTTCAAGTACTTGGTAAAAATAAAAGAAGTTCAAACATATGATATGAGAAGTAAAAGTCTTTTATCATCCCACCCTACCCCACCTCCTCTTCCATTCCTCAGGTATACTTGTCATGAGGTCCCAGGCCTTCCCTTTTGCCGGACACCTAAGTTATTTTCCATTGTTGGCGGCTATAAATAGAGACTGTCACAAGTAACGTTTCTAATCTGTTAAAATATTTCCAGAATTCTATTTTAGTTAGGTCTCCAAACTACTCTAACTCTTTGAATATATTAGTAATCCCTATTTATTAACAGTATACACAAAGTTAGTTCAGTTATAAAATTTGCAACTGTTCTACATGTCACATTTGTCCCACATAATTAGATATTTAATGAAATTAATGATGGAACAATTCATTAAAGATGAAAACAGTTGGGAGAATTCACAAGGGATATAAATGACTAAAAACGATGAAGAAATACTCAACTCCATAGATAACTGTTCAATTTGTTCAGTCAGTCATGTCTGACTCTGTGATCCCATGTACTGCAGCACGCCAGGCTTCCCTGTCCGTCACCAACTCCTGAAGCTTACTCAAAATCATGTCCATTGAGTCAATGATGCCATGCAACCATCTCATTCTCTGTCATCCCCTCTCCTCCTGCCTTCAGTCCTTCACAGCATCAGGGTCTTTTTCCAGTGAGTCAGTCCTTTGCATCAAGTGGCCAAAGTATTGAAGCTTCAACTTCAGCATCAGTCCTTCCAATGAATATTCAGGACTGATTTCCTTTAGGATAGATTGGTTGGTTCTCCTTGCAGTCCAAGGGACTCTCAAGAGTCTTCTCCAATACCACAGTTCAAAAGCATCAGTTCTTTGGTGCTCAGCTTTCTCTATAGTCCAACTCTCACATCCATACATGACCACTGGAAAAACCATAACTTTGACTAGACAGACCTTTGTTGGCAAAGTAATGTCTCTGCTTTTTAATATGCTGTCTAGTTTGGTCATAGCTTTTCTTCCAAGGAGCAAGCGTCTTTTAATTTCATGGCTGCAATCACCATCTGCAGTGATTTTGTGATACCGTTCAATATCACAGTAATTCAAGTCTATGCCTCAGTCAGTTGAATGGTTCTTTGAAGACCTACAAGACCTTCTAGAAGTAACACCCAAAAAAGATGTCCTTTTCATTACAGGGGACTGGAATGCGAAGGTAGGAAGTCAAGAGATACCTGGAATAACAGGCAAATTTGGCCTTGGAGTACAGAATGAACCAGGGCAAAGGCTAACAGGGTTTTGCCAAGAGAACGCACTGGTCATAGCAAACACCCTCTTCCACAAACACAAGAGAAGACTACATATGGACATCACCAGATGGTCAATACCAAAATCACATTGATTATATTCTTTGCAATCAGAGATGGAGAAGCTCTATACAGTCAGCAAAACAAGACTCAGAGCTGACTGTGGCTCAGATCATGAACTCCTTATTTCCAAATTCAGATTTAAATAGAAGAAAATAGGGAAAATCACTGGACCATTCAGGCATGACCTAAATCACATCCCTTAGTGATTATACAGTGGAAGTGACAAGTAGATTCAAGGGATTAGATCTGATAGAGTGCCTGAAGAACTATGAACGGAGATTAGTGACCTTGTACAGGAGGCAGGGATCAAGACCATCCCCAAGAAAAAGAAATGCAAAAAGACAAAATGGTTATCTGAGGAGGCCTTACAAATAGCTGAGAAAAAAAGAAAAGCTAAAGGCAAAGGAAAAAAGGAACGATATACCCATTTGAATGCAGAGTTCCAAAGAAGAGCAAGGAGAGATAAGAAAGCCTTCCTCAGTGATCAATGCAAGAAAATCAATAGAATAGGAAAGACCAGAGTTCTCTGAAAAATTAGAGATACCAAGGGAATATTTCATGCACAGATGGGCACAATAAAGGACAGAAATGGTAAGGACCTAACAGAAGCAAAAGATATTAAGAAGAGGTGGCAAGAATACACAGAAGAACTATACAAAAAAGATCTTCTTGACCCAGATAACCACGATGGTGTGATCACTCACCTTGAGCCAGACATCCTGGAATGCGAAGTCAAGTGGGCCTTAGCAAGCATTATTACGAACAAAGCTAGTGGAGGTGATGGAATTCCAGTTGAGCTATTTCAAATCCTAAAAGATGATGCTGTGAAAGTGCTGCACTCAATTATGCCAGCAAATTTGGAAAACTCAGCAGTATCCACGGGACTGGAAGAGGTCAGTTTTCATTCCAATCCCAAAGAAAGGCAATGCCAAAGAATATTCAAACTGTCGCACAGTTGCACTCATCTCACACCGTAGCAAAATAATGCTCAAAATCCTCCAAGCCAGGCTTCAATAATACGTGAACCGTGAACTTCCAGATGTTCAAGCTGGATTTAGAAAAGGCAGAGGAACCAGAGATCAAATTGCCAACATCCATTGGATCATCAAAAAAGCAAGAGAGTTCCAGAAAAAATATCTACTTCTGCTTTATTGACTATGCCAAAGCCTTTGACTTTGTGGATCACAACAAACTGTGGAAAATTCTTCAAAAGATGGGAATACCAGACCACCTGACCTGTCTCCTGAGAAATCTGTATGCAGGTCAAGAAGCAACAGTTAGGACTGGACACGGACTGGTTCCAGATTGGGAAAGGAGTACATCAAGATTGTATATTGTCACCCTGCTTATTTAACTTATATGCAGAGTACATCATGAGAAATGCTGGGCTGGATGAAGCACAAACTGGAATCAAGATTGCAGGGAGAAATCAATAACCTCAGATATTAATTATTAGATAACTAATAAAGCAAAGCAAATTGAAAACACAGAGAGAGAAGTGGCTTTTTTTATTCTCTTTCAAATTGGCAAAGATTTTAGAAGATAATTCTCAGTGCTGGCAAAGTGCTGTCAAATTGGCATTTTCCCACATCGCACGTTGACTTATAAATTGGTACAACCCTCTTGAGAAGCAATTTGGCAGTAAAATATTTGTACTTTTATGAGTTTTAGTTTTGATAACCTAATTCCAAAATAATGTAGAATTACAGACCAGGCTTTATGATACAAAGTCATTAATTAAGGATTATTTATAACAGAAAAATTGAAAACTACTTCAAAATAGAGGAATGACTGAGTAAAACGTAAGTTTGCCCATGTAATTAAAGAAAATACAGTTTACCCATGCACATGATATTTAATAATAATTCTAAATTATGTGAAAGAACATTTATTTTTTAAAACTGAGTACAAAATTATATATTTTAATAAAATATTATCTCAACTATGTGAAAACCACAGCACAAATAGAAAATAGATTCCGGAAGAGTACTTGTTTCTAGTAGAATAAGTTCATGAATAATTTTTGTTTCTTCCTCAAAGTTTCTTCAGTGAGCACATAACTTAAAGTAATTTAATTGGTGAGGGACCGTGAAAGTTAACTTAGTATCTCTCTTCCCAGACTTCAGTGGAGCAGGTGTCCCCTCAGAAGGGAGTGGCCTCATTTGCATTGTCCCCTTGACTCCTTCTTGCCCTCCTTAACTTCCTGTGTGTCCGGCTGGGGTTGTCTGGGACACGTCAAGAGCCACAGGCCAGGACTAGGTCTAGGTCAATGTATTGTGATGTCCTTGTTGGGGTGTTGGCCTGGAAACTCAAGTCTGTAGGCAGGGTTGATGTTAGTTTAGTGAGTTTAGTTTAGTTTGGTTTCAGTTCAGAGGTTGGAGCTTTGGTGGAGTACTCTGCCTATCTGTGAGCTAGTTAAAACACTCCATCCCTCTGAAGTTGTCTTCATTAGGTTTTCACAAGGAAAACAAACAGATGTTAATAGGTATCCTGTCTGTTCACTGTGGTTGTTTGTCAACAGTGAGATGCTCCAGACTGGAAATTCTTGAGGTTTGCCACCTAAGGACCCTTCCAACTGTCCTTATTCCACCAAAAGAGGCCTGGATGACAGCACTTGCTTCCCAAGGGAAAAGAAAGATCAGTACTACCAGAGGTAGTCCAGAGTAAGAGCTCAGGCTCCTCTGATGTCAGATAGATGTCAACAAAAAAATGTTGCCTTCAAAATTAGTAAATAAAGGGTGTTGCAACCCTCAAGCCATCACATTTCAGCCCCAAAGTGAATCCAGAAGGAACTCAGGGTAGAAACAGGATGACCCATCTAGCGGTCAGTGCTGCAGCCTCCCTCTCCCCGTTTCCCCCTCCCCCCCC